>JAGFBZ010000920.1:337500-615000 GCA_018398805.1 Hirundichthys speculiger | reverse complement strand
ATTTTTCTTTTTTTGTGTGTCTAAGATGAACACCAACGCTATGATGGTGAGTCAGGAGTAAAAGCACAGTTTAATGCCCAGCTGCACTCCAGCAGTGGATGAACTGTTACAAACAAGAACAGGTCGAGCTGTGTCAGATACAAGTCTCATTTTATTAAGATAATTACATAAACTGTTGCTAAAACTTACCTGGATCGGGTTTAAGCAAACATGCAGAAAAATGAACCTCCTTGGTAGATTTAATTCACCTTTAAGAAGCTAGCAACGCTGAAACTAGCCCTTTATATTTTAGTGGTGCGTTTTCTATTAATGTGGCTTTGGTGGATCGGCTGAACTTTGTAGAAACCTGGTGTGGAAACGCCCCTGAGAGATTAACCCTGGAGGTGTTTGAACATGCTATAACTGTGGTAGTAGTAGTTCTTGTGTGTAGATACAGTCGGTCGTCAGATATTACATTCAGTATCTGTGTAACTCTAATCTAAAGCAGTAAAAGCAGTCTAGACGTACATGTGATCACATGTGAAGCTTCTTATTTTCAGGAAGTGCTAAAGTCTGGCTTTGAGGCGCTTCCTTTAAAAAAAAAAAAGGAAAGTTTTAACGCCGTAACAGAAACCTCACCAGCATGTCACCAGCCTTTCCAGTTGAAGTGCTTTTACTTAAAAATTGAATCTAAATTTATATAAATACGTGTAATTAGACAGTAGAAAAGTTAAATTATCTCCCTGTAAAGTCTAACTATAATTATTTTAATTAGGTTTTTAACATCTGGTTGTAATGACACCTTTCTAGAGAAGTGAATTTTGGTCTATTTAACTGTGTATTCAGTATTCTGTTGAGTTACTCAACACGTTATAGAAAATAGAGGTTATGATCATCATGATTGTTTTTTCCAGAATCCACATGGTTTTTTTTTCTCTTAATATTTCATGCAAATTAGTTTATGATGTTGTTTGTAGTTCTATTAAGTATAATTTGATCATTTTAGGTTGTTTTCTGGTACAATAAAATCACAGAAAAGTTGTAAACTGATTAAATATATATATATATATATATATATATATATATATATATATATATATATATATATATATATATATATATATATATATTTATATATATATATATTTATTATTTTTTTTTTTTTAAATCCCATTACCCACACTTGCAGTGTTTGTGGTTTATCTACTTTTGTTTTTGGTTATGCACTCATCCTCAGGGTTGGATTTATTTAATACAAAACAATTTTAAAAATAATATGAAGGTTAAGGCCCTTTATGCTCAACGCTCGATAAGGAGATGCACCGTACTTCAAAGTGTTATATAATAATAACCAGTTCTAGTCTCTAAGACATAAAAATACAGGGACATGGCTGTTACACCTGACCAGAATGAATCTTTAATATCTATATGAGAAAGTCTCATGGGAAAGAGTTAAATCCGTACTCGTTTCTGACTGAGGTCATACTAGATACTGACTTTTATTTTGTGTCTATATTACGTTGAGATCAACTAGTGTGTTATATTTTTTACATAAGTATCAGTGTACGTCGGCCAATAATCATCAGCCAACTGATGATGTCTGAAACTTAATAAAGAGACTGAAAAAAAAGTATGTCTGGTCCTAGAAACTTTGATGAAACAGCAAGATCTGGGTTTTGATGAAGGCAGATGCAGCAGTGCTGGACAATGGATGTGCCTGATGCTCTGGCAAAGCCCCGCCTCCATGTACGATTTAATTGGCTGGCATCAGTCAGCGTTGTTGAGGACCTCTGATAACTGGCTGACACTTTTCTCATCTGACTGGAGCACCAATCCCAACGCAATGCATTGGACGAGGGCCAATATTGGTATCGGTATCTGTATCTGTATCGGTATCAGTATTGGTATTGGCATCTGTATCTGTATCTGTATCAGTATCAGTATCGATATCGGTATCAGTATCGGTATTGGTATCGGTATCAGTATCGGTTTCTGTATCTGTATAAGTATCGGTATCTGTATCGGTATCGGTATCTGTATAGGTATCAGTATCAGTATCGGTATCGTATCGGTATCGGTATCAGTATCGGTATCGGTATCAGTATCGGTATCTGTATAGGTATCAGTATCTGTACCAGTATCGGTATCAGTATCGGTATCTGTATCTGTATAGGTATCAGTATCTGTATCGGTATCGGTATCGGTATCGGTATCAGTATTGGTATCTGTATCTGTATCGGTAATCAGTATCTGTATCGGTATCGGTATCGGTATCAGTATCGGTATCAGTATTGGTATCTGTATCAGTATCAGTATCAGTATCAGTATCAGTATCGGTTATCAGTATCTGTATCAGTATCGGTATCTGTATCAGTATCTGTATCAGTATCTGTATCTGTATCGGTGTCTGTATCAGTATCGGTATCTATTGGTATCAGTATCTGTATCGGTATCGGTATCGGTATCTGTATCGGTATCGGTGTCGTATCAGTATCAGGATCACCATCAGCATCGATACAATAAATGAAAAATACTTAATACCAGTGTATTCAAATTTCAGCACTCAGGTAGTAATTTTAGACATTAAAGGTAGAAAACTTAGATTTATTTTGAAAGTAGTTTCAGAAGACCATATGTCAGGTATTCCAATAATTTTGCTCTGATAACATCTCCCTTGTATAGAAATAATGTCCCCTTCACCACACACTCTGCATGTCCTCCTGCACCTGCAGCTGCACCTGCAGCTGCACCTGCAGTTCTACCTGCAGCTGCACCTGCAGTTCTACCTGCAGCTGCACTTCACAGCTGGGATCAAACAAAGCCAGTGGTTTCTTACTTCTTACTCCTCCCTAAATTTTAAACTTTGAAAGGGAAACTACCAATTTGTAACATCAAAACAGGGCTGCTATTTAATGTCATTTCATAATTGTTCCGAACAGAAATACTGTATCGGGCACAGATAACTATCAACCATATATGGTCGTCTGAGAAGCTGGCGGGAAGAGAACAAGATACAAAAATTTGAAATCTAATCTTCTTATTATTTCTTATCATATAATATAATGGAGCTACAGCTTCATGTCCTATAGTCACATCATTTTGTTGTAAGTTTCTCAAATTTCACAAACTCATCAAAACATCTGAACTTTCTGTTGTAAAAGTCACATGTTTTTGCTGTAAATTTTTTTTTATCAATTTTACAACAATTTTTTAAGTGATTTTTTTCCCCATAATATCTTGATGATTTTGCAAAATCATGACTCTTTTTTTTTTTTTTTAGATTTTGAGATTCAGTACAAAATTGCAACTTTTAGACAATAATTCCCAACTTTTTATTTTTGACTTTTGTAGAATTAGACGATGATATATAATTCAATTTTTAAAAATCAGGAATTTTTGTTGCTAAATGGTAACTTTTTGACATAAGACTAAGACATACACCTAAAGCTACTTTTGAAAATGAAACAGCAGCTCATTCTGCTTGGAGGGAACTTGTCAAGTCGGAGTGAAAAGGGGGAGGAGCTTGAGCACCACCTGGAGTTTCAATACTTAAAACTGCAAGTGTCGGTACTGGGATTCACCGTTACTGTGAATTCAAACTGCTTCCTGTTTATGGAAGAATCTAGTTCCTGCTTTATAACGCTGTTTAAGTCCTTCTCGTAAAAACAAAAATGTGCGGGTGATTTATATCCCTGAATTCATGTGCCATCAAAGCAGCGGATAGTTAGCGTTTCCAGATCTGGGAGGTCTGAGCGCTAATCTGACGCAGCCGTCAGAAAACCCGGTTCCTGGGCAGAACTGATCCTCTGAGAACCAGACACGGTGAAACACGAAGGATCGGTGACCAGCCGGGGTCGGTTACCGCTCATCCACGAATACACGGTTGGTGAACGACACACGGAACAAAGAGACAGGAGACGTTTAGTTCCAGTAGCGCCCGCTAGTCGGCATCCCCACAATGGTGCATTATCATGCAATCCATGCATAAAAGAATGAAAATGTATCCATATAAAAAAATAGGTGTTACAAAATGGCATAGCAAGTATATGTTTCCATTCGATCTCTTTTTCCGTTTCCTGATGTCCTGAACTCTGCAGTGTCTACACTAAAAATCGCATGCGTTACATGCAGTGTGGTTGGCTTTGCAGCATAAAGCTTTTGGGTGGATATAGTATGTATATTAATGTTCTCTTTTTTTTAATTTCAGTTAAATGTACAGAGTTTTTCTTTACAAACGGTCTGGACTCCCCTTCTTTTCAGGGCAGACCCAGCCCCATGGCTCTCTGCGGTCGGGTGATGAGATCTGCGGCGGCCGGTGAAGGTCGAGGCGGGCGAGACCCGCCTACTTCCCAAAGGTGAGGCCCGAAGGTGAGGCTGTGACCCGCCGATTTGGGCGCCAATCTAAGGTCTTAACTCAGAGTTCTGCACGGCAACAGAAACTCGTCAGGGTGGCGTGGTCCACACCGTGTCGCCGAACCCCTCCCCGGTGGAGGAGAGGGGCAGTGCCCCCCCGCTGGGCGTAAAGGGGTCAGTGTCCGTGTCCGTCTCCCCCTCCGCCAGGTAGCTCGGCCTGGGTCTCGTCCAGGTGGACTCCCCGGTCGCCGCCCCGGCCCCCGCCGACGGATCTGCCCCCTCCTCGCCCTCCCGCTCCCCGGAGATGCTGAACCCGCTGGGCGAGCGCTCCAGCTCCTCATGGTTCACCGACAGCATGGAGAGCGGCGAGTCGCCCCCCTTCCCCCCTGTGGTCCTGCCCGGCCCCGCCGACAGGTCCTGCAGGGAGCTGATGGGCAACACTGTGGGGCGCTCCGTGTATATGGGGATGGCTGCCGGAGGTGGGCGCCGGTGGCCCGGAACCGCGGCGTCTCCACCTAGCCCCCTTCCACAGCGCGGGTTTGCCTTGCCGACGGGCACCTGGTAAGACATGTGCGGGAACGCCTCCGAGTAGTTGAGGAAGACCTGCCTGACCTCCCCGTTTGCTGTGGGGTCGCGGGTCTCCAGGGTCATGTGGGCGGCGCCGGCCGAGTCCACCTGCAGGTGCTCCGTGTGCTGGATGTGCATGTCCACCAGGAAGTCCAGCTTCTTCTCCATGTCCTCCACCTGAGACGGACACACAAAATGTCTTAAAATAAACCTGAAGATATCACAGAATACTCATTTAGGTTTAAATCTCTGAATCTCAGAAAGGCTCGACATGGTTCTGCACGTGGTCGCGTCCAGAACTGGATCCAGGCTCCTCAGTCCTTCACTGGTTTTGGTCACTTCCAGTAAAGGAGCCTCAGATATCAAGCCATTAATGACTGAGCTCCAACAAATGTTAAAGACCTCAAAGTTCCATATTATCCCAACCGATTAACTGATTATATTTTCAAATTTTATTTTATTTTTTACATTTATTTACTTATTAATTACATTTGGATATTTGCTCAATATTTGAATTAAATTTTCTTTTTAATTTATGAATACTATAATCTTAACATGTACCTGTTTATTTGATTGGTGTGTTTTATGTATTTTAATCATCAATCTTCAGTGTTTCCTCTCAGACCAAGGATGGCGTTTCCTCCAGTATCATTCAGATTCCTGGTACGGGTCTGGTGACTGTGTCTATACGTTGTGCATCTGTGTGTGATTGTGTTTATGTTGATGTGTTTTCATTGTATTACTATTTCTGTTGCTTCTGTTTTGGTTGATTGGTGGTTGGTTGATTGGTGGTTGGTTGGGTTAATGATGGTTAGTTGGTGGTTGGTTGGGATGGTAAGTTGGTTGGGATGATTGGTAGTTGGGTTGGGTTGAATACTGGTTGGTTGGTAGTTGGTTGAGTTGATTGGTGGTTGGTTGGGTTGATTAGTTGGTTGGGTTGGTTAGTTGGGATGATTGGTGGTTGGTTGGGGTGATTAGTGGTGGGTTGGTGGTTGGTTGGTTGGGTTGATTTGTTGGTTGGGTTGGTGGTTGGTTGGTTGGTTGGTTGGTTGGTTGGTTGGTTGGTTGGTTGGGTTGATTGGTGGTGGGTTGGTGGTTGGTTGGTGGTTGATTGGTGGTGGGTTGGTGGTTGGTTGGTGGTTGGTTGGGTTGATTGGTGGTGGGTTGGTGGTTGGTTGGGTTGGTTAGTTGGTTGGGTCGATTGGTGGTTGGTTGGTTGGGTTGGTTAGTTGGTTGGGTTGATTGGTGGTTGGTTGGTGGTTGGTTGGTTGGGTTGATTGGTGGTGGGTTGGTGATTGGCTTGTTGATTGGTTGGGTTAGTTGGTTGGTCAGTTGGCTCGGTTAAGCCCTGAGCTATGCCATTAGCTATGCTGATATAGATTGATTGAGACAAATGGCCACCCTTCATGAACCTGGTAAGTCTCATCCAGTGAACTCAAAGTCATTCCTCTCTAGTATCGTCTTGTAAAAGATCAGAATGGGAAAGATCCGATGTAACATCTTGGGTTCCTTAGCGAGACTGATTTTTGTGGCATTATCTGAACCGTGGTCTGGAATTAACTGGATTTAACTGGACTACACATGGACTGAACTGTAATGTATTTATTTGAACTTTCTGTGGAAAGTGCCTTGAGATAACTTTTGTTTGTAACCGTATCCATATTGCAAATATAAACATATACAATAATCTAAGTGCAATTTGAACTTAGGTAAAAGAAATAAAGTAACAAAAAAAGAAGCCTAAGAATTTATGTGAAAATTTTTTGCTTCTGAATGAACAGACAGTTCCCTTCTCATTCAACAGATCAGCACGGTTCCTCAGACACGTTATTAATCCCTGAGGAGAAGCAAAGGTTGAAACCTCCAGAGATCATCATGATTCCACTGGAGCGTTGTGTCCGTTGTGCTGATGGTCACATGTCGCATCGGCAGGTAACGCAGGTGAACCCTCAGTCGACGGCATGGATGGAAACCTACAGCCAACAGTTCAACATCTGGGATGCAGAGGTGTTTCTTCACAGTATCATGTCCAGGATTACGCCATCTACCTACGCCACTTCTAGTGGTCTTTTGAAAGTCTCTTGTCTGCTCTCATCGTCTAAAATTTAAACCCCATATTGGCTAATGACTCATATTCTTGGTGGCGCTGTAAACCCCCAACATCCCCCTTTCAGCTCCAACCCCTTACCTGTCTCTCCACCCTCACAAATCTACCCATCATGCTTTGATCTTCGGCATCTGGGATGGAGGTGGCTTTGGCTTGGTAGGACTCGTGCCTGGAACAAAGGGACATCAGACAAAACACTGAAATGTAGAAATGAACAGTCACCGCTCTCTTTACAGATTATTATTGTTTCCTGGTGCATGTTTTAACAGCACCTGGGTGACTGATTGGGCGGGTAGGCGAAGGGCGTCTTCTGAGTCTTCTTGTTTTTGGGCGTGAGGGGGGGTCCAGGAGCGAGAATCATGTCGATCCTTAAAAGAGAAGAAACTGGTTGATTATGAAGACACTGAGACCTTTGTCCAATCCAACCTCCCATCGTTAATGTGGCTGTTCACCTCGTCTGGAGGTATTTAATTCTGCAGAGCATGTCCAGGTGTCCGGCAGAGTACTGCTCGATCACATCTTTGACATCGTAAGGCCTCAGAGTTTCCTTAAACCGCTTCTTGTTCAAGAGGAACTGCATGATCCTGTGACACAAGAGTTATGATTTTACCATTGAAACTAAATCTAGTCAAACGCGAACACGGTTGCATTCATGAAGTTGAAAGCAGCAAGATCTACTACTGGTTTGGGTTGGACTTACCATACTTCTAAGTTACAGGATCATGGAAGATCACTGTGAATGATTATTAACTGCTCAAGATCCTCTAATACCTTAAGAGTGGGACTAAGGCCCAGAAGTTCTTAGGCCTAGAGTTGACCAAGTCAATACCTAATTATCAGGAGATCATAGGTCATGTGCAAAAACACTTGGCAATGGTTGACTCCTCAATGGTTGTCTAAGGTTCCCAATAAGTCCCAGAGGTTCGTGTGTTACACTCCATAATTTCCAGCTCCCAGAGACGCCAACATGGAGCATTTCCACCCCAAATGCAACCAAATTCCAATAAAGCGTGAACGCAGTTGCTGAAAGAGACGACCGTAACGGGAGTCCGAAGTTAGTTTGACTCGTTTTTTTACTGACAGCCACGATCGGCAACACTGCAAAGGCAATGTGAAGCTTCCTAAAAGTAAGCAAATATGGCTTCAAATGCTTTAAAGCCCAGCTTCCCTGCTGGGGACATTCTCCTACTGACTTCACGGGATAACTGTGAATGCATAACTGGAGGGTGGAGGCGGAATAAGGAGGGGCTTATTTGCACCATGATCTCTGTATGACAGTGAGAGCAGGAATTACATGACCTTAACACTTCCCATGCTTGTGGCCAAGATCAAACAGGACTTCTTTCAGTTCCTCTGAAAGCCTCTTGATCTTGAGACCTCCCCGCCACCCGCTGAGGTCATTCTTTTGTCTCACACAAGTCCGACTTTCACCCAACTCTTCCCAGAGTTCAGAGAGTCTTGGATCCCAAACTAACCCCCCTCCCATCCCCAGGTCTGAACATCCCTTTGAGAGACCCATTCAACTCCAACATAATAGAGAGGAAGGAAGAAATACTTTCACAGGGTTAATCACTCATCTCGCAGGCACTCGCGCTAGATTGAATTCCTGCATTATGTCAGCTACGAGCCTATAGCTTCATCGGCACGTTGTCAGCATGTGTGGGTTCTGGTCTACATTGCTCTCGCTGGGAATGAGGTCATGTCAAGCACACGCACGGTGAGGACCAATCATACTGTAATCTGAGTGCTGAAAATGCAACTGAACACTCAAAGATTACAGACACTTTTCAATTAAAAGAAAATATTGAAAGGTTTGTCGCAGCTTTAGAACTGTTTAAAAGGCTGTTTTGGCTTTCTGAAGTGTCCTATAGTTGTCAGACAAAGCTTTTTACACCTATTTTTAAAAACAAAGGGTTAATCAAGTCAAATGCTCATCGGAGGATGCTCATCCCGAACACTCCGCTGCTCCATCACAGTGTCCATCAAGATAAGACAACGTTACTCTGCCTAATGTTCAATGTCATGCATCTATTGGATGTTTTCACGGGTGCAGCAGAACCTGAGAACCCAACCGGAGACCAGTGTTGGATCACAGGATCAGTTGGTTTCATATCTGGTGCTGTTCTATCACCACAGGTCACTCACCTCCAAATTCAAATATTAAAAAAATGAAGAGTGTGGATCATCCTGACCTGACTGCCCTGATGACCAGTTTCAGCGTCGGGATCATCTCCTCCAGGAGGATTTCTGGGGGAAAGCCCCGCTCCTCTAAGGCTGGTTCTGGCAGCGCCCCGGCATCTAGCACAGAGGGGGGGGGGGGCAAATAAAAAAATCTTTAGTTTATTCATCGGACCACAGACGTTGCTGACTTCCGGACGTGGGCTGAGACCTTCGGAGCTCTGGCGGAGTGTGTAGGCCTTCATGCGGAAGGCGGTGCGGAAGCGTTCCCGGTTACTGAAGCCGGCAGGTTTGGGCTCCTTGGAGGGACTCTCCTCGATGGAGTCGGCGTGGCCCGTCAGCTTCTTGCCCATCCCGATAGACCCCCTCGGGTTGGGAAGGCGGACGCGCTCCAGTAAGCTCAGTTTCTGACTGAAACGGGACAGAAGAGAAAACCTGCTGCATTTTTAGTGTTCCAGTAGTTAATGCCGCTATTTGTAACCTTCTACGATGGAGATGATATGGATATGACTCTCCCTGGTTTATTCCAGGGGTTTCATAATTCTGGGAATTTTAAAAGTTGGAAACTTGCATGGACATTAAAATGAACTACAGTGGCACCTCTACTTGCAAAAGTCTCTACATCCGAAATTTTCAGGTTACGAAACGCCTCAACGGGAAAATATTGCCTCTTTTTACGAAAGAAATGTCAGGATACGAAAGTCAAAAATACAGTACGCGCTGCTACTCACAGCTCCCAGAGTTTACTGAACATAAACATACTTGTAGCTGCTCTGCCATTGGCTATCGCCTAGCATCTTCCTGGCGTCTCTCTCTGAATTCTCTGAATCTCAGAATTAGTTGAAAAGAATCACCCAGAAAAAGTGTTCACTAGTCGGGCTGTCACTCACTATGATGATGTTTGCCTTGCACATTTTTAAAGGATTGTTAAAAAGCCAACAAAAGCAAACGCCCTTGGATCGGTTCTTTACAAAACGTCAGACAAAAACCACTGCTGAGGGAGAACGTGAATCAAAGAAGGCAAAGGGTCATGACGATAGCTGTTTAAAGGTTACGACAATAGCCATTAAAAGGTAACGACGATCGCCGTTAAAAGGTGACGACAATCGTCGTTAAAAGGTGACGACATAGCCATTAAAAGGTGATGACGAGTGCCGTTAAAGGTGACGATGATCGCTGTTAAAAGGTGACGACGATAGCCATTATAAGGTGACGACGTTACCAGTTAAAAGGTGACGACGATAGCCGTTAAAAGGTGACTACGATAGCTGTTAAAATGTGGCAACGATCGCCGTTAAAAGGTGACGACAGTAGCAGTTAAAAGGTGAAGACGATAGCCATTAAAAGGTAAATGAACATAATTTTTATTCTTTAATTCATTGTTTGTTTTTTATTATGTACAACTCTCATTTTATGTTTATTGTGCAGTAATTAAATGGTAACATGTATTTGTAACATGTATTTTTTACATGTTTTGATGCATTTTTCTGATTTATAGAAAAATTTATGTCCGAATTTTGGGGGGCTTGGCACGGATTAGAGCATTTACATGGAAAACGCATCTCTACTTACGGAATTTTCAGGTTACGAAACTACTTCCAGAACAAATTAATTTCGGAAGTAGAGGCACCACTGTACATGGGAAGCCAATGGTAATAGCCTGCGATTCACATTCTCCGCAAGCGACGGACCGATTGGGTCCGGCTTTCCGGCGGTTTTGCTCTGTCACCAAGGAGGACTTTAGTGAAGCCTGCGAGCTGCCTGCTTGGCTGGATCCGTGGGTTTCTGACTTTGCCCGAAGGCTCTGAGGTCACGTGATGACTGCACCATCTTTCTAAAGTGGTGCAATTCAAAGGGATGAGTGGTGTAGGGATGTAACGATATGGAAAATTTGATATCTCGATTATAGTGACCATATTATCACGGTTTACAATATTATCGTTATATTCTTAATTGCTGTACAAATGTCTAAAAAACGCATACATTTTAATAATTTCACAAAATCTTGTGATTTTCTTGTCACTAAAACATCAGAAGCCAAAATTTTATCAAAATGAAACTTTCACATTAAACGGGCAAACAACTGGCACAGAAAGAGGTTTTATTTAAAATTAACAAAATAAGTAACAGGAACAAAGCTTATTTGTCTGGTGCAAATTTAAATAAACACTTTAACAACCATAGTAGGTCAAAATATGCAAACAATTATCAGGAACCAAAATTATAGTGCAAGTTCAAATGAAATAAACTTTGGACTTTAAGCTGAACCTTAAATAAGTATAAATGTGTAAATAAAGAAACAGTTTAGGAGCCAAATATGTTGTTCTGAAGTGTAGTTCACTCTGTGTGTCTGTGGGTGTCGCTGTGTTGTTACCTGAGGGTCAGGTATAAAGGTAGCTGCCTGTTATTGGTTAGGTGTTTGACCCGGAAGGGCAAAAGCTTTTTAAACGCTGTGGCGCTAACTGCCGGCGTTATGGTTATCGGATCAGTTAATGGAATAAATTAATATTTTACCTGCATCAGAAGAACATCGTTCCGGTCATTTTTTGATGTCATTTTTTAATGTCCTGCATGTTATCACCACTTTTCTCCATGCTCACGTAACGATGCCGATGTTACAAGCTACATATTCACGCAAGACACAGTCGCGAGTTGCTCACAGACTTGAATGAGGCTGATATTACATATCCAGGTAATCGACCGCGATAATGAGATGAAGTCAAACAGAAACGGTAATCGTAATTGGGAAAAATTTTACAGCGCTTTACCGTAATACCGCTAACCGTTTCATCTCTAGAGTGGTGTCGGATGAATTGACCTTTCGGTAAGCATCGCCCCCTCCCTAGTTCCTGTTGCTAAGTCGGACATTCTTACAGCTCCTCCATTAAGGACAATGTTATTTTGCCATTTTTCCGATGCCTATCAACCGTATTTACATTACACTAGAATAACTCCATGGTGAAATATTGCTGCTGGGGACCTGCAACAGTGACTCAAGGTGTCCAGAACGTTTGGAGGGACATTTTTATTCCCTTTCCCAAACTAAAACAAACGCTGGAGAATGCAGCTGTAGGTTAATTTGTGTCCGTCCACACAATCAACTGAACGTGGGGAAAGTTACAACACACACCTACATTTACTCCAAGGTAAGTTAGCTTTGCTTATTAGATGATTGATTTAACCACCGTTTAGTAAAAGTAATATGATTTAGCAGCAGGGAGGGTGATTAGTGAAAACATCTCTCTGTTAGCATTCTGGCTAGCTCGCTAGCTACCTATAAACCTGCCTTGTTGTCTACAAATATATATGGCCCTGGATATTTATTTTGTCAGGTATAATATGAGGCTAGTGATGGTAACATCACTTTATTAATTATATTAATACAATGCTGCAACTGTCTGATGTTAACATAGCTCTGGTGTGGGACAGACCTATGGACCAGAGCTAATGCTAATGCTAACAGAGAACTCAGACACAACTGAACCTACAGCTGCATTTTTCCAGCATTTGTTTTGGTTCACGCGGGAAAGGGAATAAAAATGTCCCTCCAAACGTTCTGGACACCTCGAGTCACTGTTACAGGTCCCCAGCAGCAATATTTTATCACGGTGTTATTATAGTGTAATGTAAATACAGTTGATAGGAATCGGAAAAATGGCAAAATAACATTGTCCTTAATGGAGGAGCAGCGAGAATGTCCGACCTAGCAACAGTAACTAGGGAGGGGGCGGTGCTTACCGAAAGGTCAATTGGGCTTATCGCGACTTCTAGACCCGTCCTCTCCTAAAACGTGGATGAGATCTCATGAAATCTCCAGATTCTTAGAAGTTTTGGTGAGAGTGGTGCGTATGTTTGTGAATGTCATTCCTGAGCTGAAACAGTCATTTTGGTTGCTTTGATTCACAGTTGTCCTTCACGGTCCGATGACGGTGCTGATCACCAGGCAAAAGCAAGACCACAAGGAGGCTGGTCTCTCTTTATCGTCCGATGTGCTGACAATATTTGGCAGCACAAAGACGAGGGTTCTCTGGGTAAAATAAGACTCTTGTGTGCCTTGGAAGAGGCAGAGAGGCGGGGTAATCGGAGCCGACATCGGCCTAAACGAGGTCTCTGAAACGTGGAGCGCTCTCAGCGACTTTGCTCCCACAGCAGACACACAATATGAGCCTCTATGTGGCCTCGGGGACAGAATAGGTCCGGCAGATTACGGCGCTGAGAGGCTGCAGAATGGGAAGCTTTAAAGGAGGAGAGATTCTCTTTCTGACTGCTCCTCGGCCCAAATAAAGAGCAGAAAATGAGTTGCGATTATCTGTGTAAACGAGGCAACACAACAGGGGGGAAAGAAAAAATCATGCAGCTCATCTCCCACAGCTCAGCCTTCGAAAAAAATAAAATAAAATCCACACAAATTAGAGTTTACTCTGGACGTGCAGATGAGCAGCGATAACATAAATGATTATGGACGTCTTTCAGACTGGATCTGCTGAGCAAACACGACTCTCAGAGGGGACGTAATTATTTCTCCGTGTGCACTGAATAGAGCGCACAGTTTGAAAGGAAAACTCACATAAACGTCTAATATCAGGCGGGTAAAGCCCACACACAGAGCAGCGCTGCACTGCACTTGTTTTCCCCTTTTACCCTGATGCTCAAATTCCTCCTCCTTACCTCTGTAATAACCTTCTCCTATTGTTCCTGTTGCACATACAGGAATTGGACTTCGTTGTCGCCGGTGATTTTTCTCAGCTGTGGAAATTTGATGCCCCCCCCCCCCCCCCCCCCCCCCCAACCTCAGCCTCCGACACCATGAACCCACACCCCTCGACACTATCGGCATGTGTATCAGAGCTCCCGTTGCCGCTGTCCAGGAGCTTTTAGCAGCAGTAACCCGATCCAGCACACTCACCGCAGCGGCCCTGCAAAGGCCAGGAGGCGTCGAAGCAGAACTCTCCGCCGTAATGAGTCTGCAGCGCTGCAAGGTGCTGACCCGAACCGATGGCCTGTGCAGTTTAGACTGCAAACTACACTGCATTACGACCAAACAACCTCGTCTGTCCAAAGGACGTCATTCCAGAGGTCTACCGGTTGGTTCAGATGAACTCTTGCAAACATGAGCTGGGCTACAGTGGTCTTTTTAGAGGAACTGAGGTCTGTTAAGTCCACGATGCAGATCCTAAACTAGCCGCTCCGCTCCAATTCTGCATTTGTTTGAATTTTCCCATGAGAGGTTCTTACTCACTTGTTAGTGTTCCAGTAGTTAATGCCGCTATTTGTAACCTTCTACGATGGAGATGATATGGATATGACTCTCCCTGGTTTATTCCAGGGGTTTCATAATTCTGGGAATTTTAAAAGTTGGAAACTTGCATGGACATTAAAATGAACTACAGTGGCACCTCTACTTACAAAAGTCTCTACATCCCAAATTTTCAGGTTATGAAACGCCTCAACGGTAAAATATTGCCTCTTTTTACGAAAGAAATGTCAGGATACGAAAGTCAAAAATACAGTACGCGCTGCTACTCAAGCTGCCAGAGTTTACCGAACGTAAACATACTTGTAGCTGCTCTGCCATTGGCTATTGCCTAGCATCTTACTGGCATCTCTCTCTGAATCTCAGAATTCGTTGAAAAGAATCACCCAGATAAAGTGTTTACTAGTCAGGCTGTCGCTCACTATGATTATGTTTGCCTTGCACATTTTCAAAGGATTGTTAAAAGCCGACAAAAGCAAACATCCTTGGATCGGTTCTTTACAAAACATCAGACAAAAACCACTGCTGAGAGAGAATGTGAACCAAAGAAGGCAAAAGGTGATGATAACGATAACGATAGCTGTTACAAGGTTACGACGATAGCTGTTAAAAAGTGACGACGATAGCCATTAAAAGGTGACGACGATAGCCGTTAAAAGGTGACAACGATAGCAGTTAAAAGGATGGGAAGATCGCCGTTAAAAGGTGACGATGATAGCCGTTAAAAGGTGACGACAATAGCCGTTAAAAGGTGACGACGATCGCCGTTAAAAGGTTACGACGATAGCCGTTAAAAGGTGATGACGATAGCCGTTAAAAGGTGACGACGATTGCCGTTAAAAGGTGACGTCGATAGCCGTTAACAGGTGACAACGATAGCAGTTAAAAGGATGGGAAGATCGCCGTTAAAAGGTTACGAAGGTAGCCGTTAAAAGGTGACGACGATAGCCGTTAAAAGGTGACGACGATAGCTGTTAAAAGGTGACGACGATAGCCGTTAAAAGGTGACTACGATAGCCGTTAAAATGTGACGACGATCGCCGTTAAAAGGTGACGACAGTAGCAGTTAAAAGGTGAAGACGATAGCCATTAAAAGGTAAATGAACATAATTTTTATTCTTTAATTCATTGTTTGTTTTTTATTATGTACAACTACAACTCTCATTTTATGTTTATTTTGCAGTAATCTAATGGTAACATGTATTTGTTACATGTTTTGATGTAAACTACACTTTGTGTAGTTTATGTACTGCACATATCATCAGCTGGTCATCCAGGCCTGCTAATGACCTGTTCATCTGAATTAGGTGTGTTGAAGCAGGGAAACTTCTAAGACATCCAGGTTTGCGGCTCTCGAGGACCAGGGTAGGCCACCCTTTGATGCTAACTAGAGCTGGGCAAGTTAAAGCATTATTATCGCATTAACTCATTCATTTATTAACGCTGACATTTATTTTATTGCGCGTTAACACATGTTGCTCACATGCTTTTGTTTTGAAAAGTCTGTTACTGGCTACTGCAGAACCGGAAGAGAATTGGCAGGTAAACTTGCAGTAAAGCTAAAACAGACATGGAGAACAGTAAAAATCAGTAAACTTTTCAGGTAGCAACTCAGGTAGCAATATTAACAATTCTATCTGAAAACAAAAATCCTGGACTGCAACAAAACTTTCTTGTCATTCCTCCATGTTCCATCAGATCTGCTCCATGTGTTCACTGTCCTGCTGTTCTCTAGCTGGTTACTGCAGTGCGGCTCCATCTAGTGGCACAGATGTGTAATGACAACAGAAAGTCCAGTCCTCCATTATAAAACAAATTCAGTCCTGTGGCTCGTTTTTTTAATTTCGTATTTTTGATTCAAGTCTAAAATTGAAATATATATACTTTTAAAAAAGCATTTTTTTTTTTTCTGTGTTAGATTTAAAAACGAAAAACATAATAAAATGTCACGTTTTATAATTTTTTAAATTTTTGATTGACAATTGAAAATGGAAAGAATGAATGATACACGTATTGGTAAAGTTACTGAACTTTAACATGGACATTTTCATTTTAAAGTTCTCCCAGACGGAGGATTCAACAGAAACAAGGTTATTTGTAACAACTGACAAGTTGAACTCCCCGTTAAAAGTTTCTGCTGTTACCTCAGAAATGACCTGTTTTAATGTCCTGATTGTGCTGAGACACAATCATTTTGTTGGATTTTGTTTGTAGACTTTTTGTTTTATTTTTTAGCGACATCCATAACAAGATGTTGAAACAAGGACGAGTGGGACTCTGCTGGCACCTGTGGTTGCTCAGTTGTCTATGATGACCCGTCGAGGCCCACTAGTGTCGGGCCGGTCAGTCGGTTGTTGGGTGTTGACCCAAATTGAGAGTTTAATCTTTATCTTAGGTCTTAATTCACATAATATTTCTTATGAAATGCTGCCCCCCCTGTGGTCAGAAGTGGTACTGATACACATTCCTACATAACATTGCTGCTAATATGAGCCTTGTTCCTGTTCCTTGTTCATGTAAAGTATTTGAATTTGAAAAAAAATGTAGCTACGAGGAGATCAGTGGACACCAGAATGGCAAAAAGATGGCCGTTCTCAATAAATCAAACAGAATGAAACATGCCCTCTTTACTTTGTTCACATGTTTTGATGATGGAGGGAGTCATTAATGTTGCTCAGATGGAGAGAAGTGGAAAATCATCACCCTCAGCCCTCATCAGCCTCCAATTACTCGATCTCAGCCGTCATTCATTATTGAAACATAACTCATGGACTCACTAATAGGCTTTCTAAAAACATCTCAGTATAAACGTCGGCGGCGGGCGAGTGGGTGTTCAAAAATCAAGACTTGTGTTTTTCTGGAGAAATTTAAATGAATACAGCGAGTTATGTAAAAAGGGAAATGTTGGTTAGCGTCTCCAGCATGCAGGGCTGATTAAAACGCCTCTAGAAAGCCTTTAGTGTTGCAGTGACCTACCTCACCATGGCCTCCAAGGTGTCCTTTCTTTGAAGCGGTGGGAGGAAAAAAGCACAAAGGTCACATATTTACTGGAACGAAGAAAACAAGCCCACAGACTGTTCAAAGACATTTTCAATTCTCATAGTGATAATAATAAATAAGATACATATTGGGAAGTTCTGGTTGGCACTCTCTACCTCTGTTCTAGATTTCAGGGAATTTATAAAAACAAATAAACCCATTGAATTGTTTGCATGCAGCCTTTACAGGTTAATGTGAGGTTTATGTATGAGTCAGCGCCCGCTGGTGGCGTTTTATTTTGAAAATTCACCGGGTTCTTGCTGCCATTCTCAGTCCAGACTCCTGCCGACTTGATATGCCCGTGTAAATTAATGCCGGACGCTTCTGCTGTGACTACTCTCATTGTCTCGTATGGCCACAATTGACAGCTGCTAGCGCAGCATGAGATCTTTCTCTCGTCTCTGCATGACGCTACGTTAGGTGCCAAGCCTGGTTGATCCAAAAAGTGGGCAAATGGGTGGAATAAGCAAGTCTGGTAGCCAGCTGTAACACACCCACCAAAGTTAGCAGTTTTAGCTTGGTTGGCTCAGCTCGTGCCAACCCATGATGCTAACTAATGTTAGCTTGCATCAAATCTTTGGAAACATCCGCGGAGGTCGCAGCTGAAATGGCGTCAGAAACAGCTGCGGCCAGAGCTGAAACAAGGACTAGCGGAGCTCTGCTCGGACCCGCGGACCCGGGTCTAATCAAGCCTGACGGCTAGCCAAAGACAAAGTGCCAGGTTGCCTCACGGGAAAAGGACGAGGGACAAACCACGGCAGCAGTCACTGCTTCATCAGCCTTCACCAGGCAAATTTAATTTAATTACTGTCAGATTTGAAGACAAATATGATTCAGTAAAATCTCTTCTATAGATGCAAAGTAAACGCAACACTTGGAGAGAGAAGTGACCAGATGATTTAGAACAAACCAGTAATTCAGGCTAATGGCATCAGCGTAAGGAAATTTATCCTGATCCATCTCCAGGCTACTCTAAAGACAAATTAAGATTATGAAGGACATGTTGGGCAACTTACCTGAAACAGGGAAGTGAGATGACAGTTTCATAAAACCTCCAGGTAGCAATAAGGTCCTCCCTGATTGGATTGGTGGAGTAATATCGCCAGGCAGACTGGAGAGATGACGACAGAGCAGCTAATATCACAGAGCGGTACTTTGGATTTGATCATGCTCATAAAATCTTATTTGTGGCCACCGGGGACCGATTCAGAAACCGTCCCGGCAGGTTCTCCTGGAGCGTCTTACCTGGATGAGTCCAGCCGCCGGGTGTCTGCGCTTCTCAAAGTGCTTCTGCCTGTGCTGCTCCTGGACCTTCAGAGCCAGGCCGGACCCCAGAATACCCTGCAGCCGAAGTCAAAGCCGACAGCTCAGTCTGCTGCTTCCAGATCTGACCAAACAACATCACCGTTGTTTTTGCGTTTGTCAGTTCTAGACTGGATTATTGTAATGCGTTGTTAGCAGGATGTCTCGCTGAATAGCCTCCAATTGATCCAAAATTCAGCAGCGAGGGTGCTGACAGGAATCCGTAAGCTAGATCACGTCTCTCCCATGTTAGCCTCCCTCCATTGGCTCCCCGTGAAATTTCGAATTGAGTTTAAAATTCTGCTTCTCGCGTATAAGTCCCTTAATGGTCTAGCTCCTCGCTATTTACAAGACCTTATAGCACTTCATACTAATAGAGCTCTTCGCTCTCAGAGTGCAGGATTACTCGTCGTTCCTAGAATATCTAAAAATAGGTTTGGAGGACGGGCCTTCTGCTACCAGGCTCCTTTATTATGGAACCAGCTACCAGTTTGGGTTCAGGAGGCTGACACCACCTCCATCTTTAAAACTAAACTGAAAACATTTTTGCTCAGTAAAGCCTACAGTTAGTATAAACTATAGTGCGTAGGGGCTAATAGTTATAGCCATAGTTGTAGAAGCTCAGACTAGAGTAGCTCGTCTTAATCACAGCTTTGCATAGTTATGCTGCTATAGGCCTACGCTGCAGGGGGACGCATTGAGGGGGACGCACAAATTGAACTGAATCACCAGTCCAGTTGGTCACGCTATCAAGCTTTATTGGAAAAATATCCAACTTTTTGTTTGGATGACACTTCCCCTAATCTTAAAGCAGACGTCCCCTCTACCATTTTCAGGGAGGCGGATCTGCACCAGAACTTTAGCCGCTCGACCCACTGGTGCTAATGGCTAATCACCATCTGCTCACCTGATAAACACAATTGGGTTTTAAAGAAGACTGAGGTTGTTGTCTCGTCCGACTGTGGCCTTTAAACAAGTTTTATCTACTCAAGACTTCGCGTAACGCCACTAATCTGTACACAGCAAACTGAGAAGAGTTATATTTTTGGTGTTGGTGAAATCTAAGCAAGAGCAGAGTTAATTCCACTCTGAATAGAATCAAATCCCTCATATGTAACTTTAAATTTACAAATAGTTGTAGTCGAAACAAAGTGTCAAAACAAAGTGTCTTCTGATCAAATCTGTAAGTGTCATTGTAGTAACATCAACTCTGAACTATTTAACTCTTAACTCCAAACGTGGATGTGACACTTAAAGTGTAAATCAGGCCCCGCCCCCACCGTGCTACACAGCGACAGGAGCGAAATACCGACTGATGTGCCTCTCGTTCAGCTGTGCTACAGGCTGTGCGTTTCACCGTGGTTTTATGTTGACATTGTTCGATAAGTAAAATGAGCTAACTTTATGTTGGCGTTAGGTTTTAATATTTATATTACCCCTCTGGCACCTGGTCTGTCTTCAATGGCGAAACACTCACTGTAAAGTTATGTCGCCGCATTAGCCACGCCAAGCACTAAAACTTGTAATTTGATGGTAAAGACTATATCTGCTATGGTAAAAAAAGTTTTAGACCATATTTTTGTTGTGTTGTTAACTCGGCTAAGCAAGCCAACGCTGAATAAGCAGTGTATCAGTTGTGGGCTGTTAGCATTATGTTAGTGTTAACATTAAGTTAGCTAACGACGAATTGTGTCCGATAAAGTGTTTTAAATGTTAATTTGTGGTGCATGTTTGAAATAAATGAGTTTCAACTAAACATGATGCCATTATTTTTAGCAAACCTTTTTTTGTAAGTATTTTTTTAGTAATTCAGAAGAGCTAATTTTACACCTTACAGTGTTAAAATGACTGTAACACTCGTATCGTTAACCAACAATCCCGAAAGAGAGTTAATGTCTAACACCACATAAAAGTGTTGAGATAAGGTAACACTAGTTAGTGTTAACAAGTGTTCAATTTTATCTCCAAAAAGAGTAAACAATTACACTAAGTTAGTGTTAAGGTACTAACTCGCAGCGGTGATCTAAATCTGTTTATAATGATGACTCAGCAGTAAATACACGTCCAGGAGGAACACTCACTGCAGGCAAAGCGAAGAAGGACACTCCGATCAAAGCGAAAGTGCCAGCTAACAGTCGGCCAGCCCAGGTCTTGGGGGTTTTGTCCCCGTAACCGATGGTGGTCAGTGTGATCTGCAGAGGGGACAAACAATCACCAATCAAGCACACAGCTGACTAAATCAGTCCGTGATGTCCATCCCAACCATCTGATGTCCGTCGATTTGCTGAAGGGCAGAAAAAAAAAGAAAACGTCCAGGTTAGCAGGCGGTGGCAGACGGGTATCTTATTTTGGCGGGGCAGATGCTCGCTGTCACAGAGCTTGAACTGTCGTCCTTTCGGTTGAAGGACGACGGCTTTAATGAGGCCGTGCTGCTGCTGGGGGAAAAAAGAAAGAAAGAAAAAAAAAACAGCATCAGCGCCTCTCAGAAGCAGAAGCCGTCATTAGAGCAGGAAGCTTTGGCTGGTTTCCCTCCAGACTGGAACTGACAGAACCGTCCGGCTGTTCAGTTGCTGACTCTGAAGCCGTGAACACTCGTAATGATGCACAACGGATGTGACTTTCTGCAGTTTTCTTTCTAGTGTTTTCTACAGCTGACATGGAGCATCACACGGCAGGAAAACATTTGATCTTTTGGTTGATGTGGAACCAAAAACTCCTAGATTTAAAATCTGAGATCTGGAAATGTGCAAGTATTTATCTTGCTTTCAATATAATTTACTAATTGAATGAATGTCTTGTTTGTTACTGTGGATTAGCAAGTACTTCTAAAACGGCGCTTTTTTCCCTCTTGTTTTAAACCCTTGAACTTCTGCTGGATCTCACCTAGTGTTGGGCATCGTTTGGAGTTTAACGATTCTGATTCCGTTTCTCGATTCTGATTCTTTGATGTGTAGGTCAACAGATCGCGACTTATCTAACAGTAGAATTTTTTCATTAAAAAGAACTGTGACACATTTACACAGGCAACAGGCCATTTTTATTCTTACACATGCTTGCATGCACATATGTACACACGGAATTCACTTACAGCCTAAATCTTAAACAACTTACAGTTGGCAGTTGGCCTCCAAAATACATTTTTCCCAACAAAAAACGAAATCGACAGTTTTTGTTAAGGAAGATGACCATATCTGCTCTTTCAGAAACAGACAGATAAACGCCGACAAAAACATAACCTCCTTGGTGGAGGTAAAAATTGTTTGTTTACCTGGGTTGCTGGGTTACGCTCATACAGACAAGCATAGCCAATGGGATGCCAGGAAGATGTTAGCCGATAGCCGATGGCAGAGCAGCTACAAGTATGTTTACGTTCGGTAAACTCTTTTCGCCTTTCGTATCCTGAAATTTCTTTCGTAACTAGAGACAATATTTTCCCGTTGATGCGTTTCGTAACCTGAAAACTTTATATGTAGAAATGTTCGTAGGTAGAGGTACCACTGTAGATGAGAAGGCAAGAGTTCCTGGATGAAGATGGACTCTGTTGCAGTGGAAGAAGCGACGGGAGCAACGCAGTGAATTAAATACGGTACACTCGTTTATTTTTGTGATGTCATGCAGGCGAAGGTGTTTTGCCATATTAGTTGTGCTCCCTCCTTTGGCAGTAACGCGCTTCCCCCAGATGTTGCACTGCGCCAGGTAGCCGTCATTTCCTGGACTGAAATGCAGCCAAACTCAAGAGCAGCGTCTCTTGGGATCCATGTTGTGACGGACGTGACGTCGCCACTAGCGTGGAGTTGAGTACGCCGGGCGAAGTAACATCAACAAACTAGTGCAGTAAATCAAAAAAATAAAAAAAAATTAGCGCGGACATTTAGGAACCAAAAAAAGGAATTGAAATTCAAAAATCTTCTAAACGATTCCAGAACCGGACGTCAGGAACCGATTCCTACTTGGAATCGTTTTTCGGTGCCCAACCCTAACCTCACCTTTACGTTAAGTCTCTGAGTGTTTACGTCTGCCAGTGGTCTCTGACATACGTACCAGCCCCCACCAAAGAGCGTCGGCGTAGGTGTCGAAGTCCTGTGGTTTGGGCTGGGCAGTGGGGTTCTCGTTGTCGGACCCGCTCACCGAGACGTCGTCCTTTTCCACCAGGTACACCAGGAAAGACGCCAGGATCAGGGACAGGAAGCCGATGTACCAGGCTGTGATCAGCTCCTGCAGAGACACCAGGACCGTTATTTTTTTTTAACCTCGCTCTGATGAAGCTGAAACACTTTCACAGGCTCAGAAACTGTTGAACTCTGGGATATCAACTGACATGCTGACCTGCAGTCTGATACTCTGACCACCTCAGTGTTGCTGCCTACATCCATTTATATAGTCATCTCTGTAGTTCATGTACTAACAATGAACCAGTCAGAACAGAAGTACGTATTAGTTCTCCAGTTAATGGATAATTATTATTTATACGTATGCCAAGTGCCGTCATGCCCAAAACTTTCCCACGTGGCTCTACCTTTACGCACAAATTCACCCTTCCCTTCAGTAGAAAGGACTCTCCCCACTAACGGAGGTGGAGTCTTACCTTACTGTGTGCGTAGATGGCAGAGCCCAGAAGTTTCCAGGTCCCCCCTCGCCGGTCCATGCGCAGCATCCGCAGGATCTGCAGGAAGCGCAGGCTGCGCAGGGACGTGGCCAGCACGTTACCCTGGTTACGAACCGCCACCGGCACCGAGGCGATCAGCACGAAGATGTCTAAGCAAGAAGAAGAACGAGGAACGTGAGCCTGCAGCAGCTTGTGGGAGTCCTCACAAAAGCCCGAGGCTCTGTGGTTTTCCTTCACCACACTTTTGTCCCGGAAAAGAAACCCGTTTGTTCGTAGCAACTGAGGAAATTAAACGAGAGTCGTTATCAGTCCCAGTTTTCATGTCCCGTTAAACGGTCTGCATGATTAATGACTTGAAAATCTGACTCCCCCTCATCATTAGCAGCCTCAGCTACAGTTTTATTCTTGTCAAAACACGTAACTCTTATGCAATAAACTCACAGACGCCTGGATCAATTCTATTTTAAAACAATGTTTTAAAATGAAACCAAATGAGATATATATGCATATATATTAGATTATTCATGTTCTTTGTCGGTGGATGGATTACATCTGGTATTTGTCTCATGTATTCAAATCCACCGTTGAAGTGCGTTTTACTGAATCGTGTCTAGAGCTGAGCGATTTTATCGATTCTGCGATATATATCGATATTTTATCGATTATCGATTTTTCAGCCGTGGGTATCGATATTTTAAGCTTCTTCCAAAACCCCCATGTCCCACCTTTAAAAGCTTGCAAGCAACAATTTGCACTGTTTAAATAAATGAAACCTTGAAAATGAAAATCTTTTATTCATTTTGTCCAGCATTTGCAAGCTGCCTGTCAGCCATATAATGTGTAATTGATGCTTTCAGTTCAATTAATTCAAACAAAGTCATTGGAACACTCACAAGATGTCACCAAAATCACTTTGTCCCTTTAAAATCTTTCGGAAAATTATATAAATGTATCGTAAGATGAATATCGATATATATCGTATCCTGAGCTGAATATCGTGTATCGTATCACGAGATTAGTGTATCGCTACAGCCCTAGATGTTATACTCATGTTATGTTATTGGCGTAGTGTAATGAGGAAGCCCCACCCCCTCACTGATCTATATGAAAGTCTGAGGCATTTTAACTGCCAGAGGGCATTGTGGGTCCATGCCGGTGTCCAGTGCTCCTTCTTCATGTCCCGGTCCTGTGGTCCGAGTGCTAACTCCAGTTAACAGCCGTTAAAAAACCTGTTAACAGCCGTTAAAACCAGTATATCTCTACAATGGTGAATTAAGTGAGATATCTCCAGGTCAGAGGAGGAAACACCGATGAACCAAACTCTGATGAACCAAACTGTCTCTTCTGGAAAGACTGAGCTCCCTCAGTCCGGCGAGCGATGGAGCCGACTTCCCAGAGCCCGGTTCATCATGTGGACCAGGTTGTTGGTGTTACCCTGGGCGGTGCCGGGCCCACCAGGTCTTCAGACGGCCACTGCCAGGTCAGCTGACTCACCCCGGCGTGTAGACCGGCCCCCAGCGACACCATCCACGTCCACGGTGGCACGTCTCCACCAGCCGCTAGAGGACCGGTCCGCACCCACAGACAGCACGTCGACACCCGACCGCAAAATCACCACACAAACTGGAGCGCCCAGCGTCGCAGGGATAAGACCCCCGGAGCAGCAACGAGTAGTCTCCATGCCAGGCGTCGTCCGGGCAATGTGAGCCAAATATCGTTTGTCTTGTCTTGTCTTGTCGCATCGTATCGTATCGTATCGTATCGTATCGTATCATATCGTATCGCGAGATTAGTGTATGGCCCAATAGTGTCAGTTATTCTTTGGTAAATATGCAGAAGAAGAACCAAATAATCAATATGAAATGGTTAAAAGAAACAAAACAAAACCCCTCCACCTGAGTCAGAACCACTGGGCGGGCCTGCAGGAAGCGTCCTGTCTGGCTGATCCATTATATTCCTGATTCCTCCTGCCTCCTTACCTAAAATGCACAAGGGCTTGCGGGCGAACTTCAGCCTCCCCCTCCATCCTTTGTAGCGACAGCAGCAGCCCGCCGCCCAGACTCTCAGAGCGAACTCTGCTCCGAAGATGAAGATGGCGAAGGTCTCCTGCATGGGAACAAGTCAGACCTCATTAACTCCCTGACGAATAGTCCGCCGGTTTGTTTCCGCTTCATTTAGATCTCAGCAGAAAACAGTGGATTCATATTTTATTCCAAACGGAAATGGCATCGGATACTTCACATGACGGGGAGGGAAAATGTGACCACAGGCTTGACTGGTATCTGCCACTTACACCCGTTAGCCTGGTACCAACGGACGCAGCATCTGGACGCCACTGGTTGGACATCCGACCAATCAGAGGAACGAGGCATGTGGCGGGGGCGGAGCCACAACCTGACTGGTGACAACAAGACACCCAGAATGACAGCAGCGGAGCTCCACCCCCCGTCCTCTTAGGACACCTGGAACAGGTATTACAAGCACCACTGACTTACTACTGTTGCAGCACAGATACCAGCTGGAAGTTATGGACCTGAAAGCTGCAGATGTCCCAGTTCCAGTCCCAGCTGATGCTCATCAGCCTTCAGCTCACATGTTTTCAAGGGGGCGGGTCAACTGAGTCAACCCTGAACCCTGTACCTGTGTTAACAGTTGTGGCTCCCTCCAGATATCCCATCAGAAGTAGACCACTACTCACCACTCATGATCTATTCCCTGATCCGGGCCGATCCAGTCCCCCCCATCTTCTCTGAACAGATCGACGTCATCCATGAAGGGATGGATGTGTAGCTTCTTTGTTTTGGATCTATGTGATTGACACTCCGCAGCATTGCAGGGGTGCACCGCAGTTGTTCGAAGGCAGAAAATGATGCTAAACGAATGATCTGTGTCGCTTGACCCGTTTGGCCTGTTGCTACTGCCACCTAGTGGACAAAAATAGCACTCTGGGACCATCTGAGTCATCTTGGATGTGAAGCCTGGCCTGCTGTGATTGCTTCGGTATGTTCTGTACTGGTGGAGACGGCTGTGAACAGGAGAGGTTGGTACAGTAGGCACTAGGCATGCTGGGAGCATCACTTCATCTGCCTCTTTTCTTACCCTGATGCTCCCATCACTCTGGAACAGGGTCAATCTGGACTCATCAGACCACATGACCTTCTTCCATTGATCCAGAGTCCAATCTTTATGCTCCCTAGCAAACTGAAGCCCTTTTTTCCAGTTAGCCTCACTGATTAGTGGTTTTCTTAAGGCTACACAGCTGTTCACTCCCAATCCCTGGAGTTCCCTTAGCATTGTGGGTGTGGAAATGCTCCTATTTTCACTATTAAACAGCCCTGAGTTCTCAAAAAAGACCAGGGTTATAATAGTTTTGGATTTTCCATTAGTTTAATTTAGTTTTTAGTTTAGTTTTTTCAAATTCAGTTAGTTTTAATTCGTTTTTAGAGCAGTTTTGCTAGTTTTTATTCGTTTTGTTTTGAAATACTTAGTTTTAGTTTAGTTTTTATTAGTTTCAGTGTTAGTTTTAGTTCTCTTTTGTAAATTAGGGTTGTAATTTTGGTTCGACTGAACTTTTTGAAGGCTATCAAATTACATAGTGGTGTTAACCTTCAGGTCTCAATAAACATATTTATCAATGCGTCTTCCCTCTTGTGGTGTTCCTGCGTATTTACTGACCAGCAGCTATCTGGTCTCCATGGAAACAGTCCATTATAGTTGCTGTTTTCTCCCGTTCCTTCCCAACGCTGACTGGCCTGCAGCTGTAGCTTCTCTTTCCAGGGGGCTAGCTTAGGCTAGCTTATCCAGCTAGTCTTGGATAGCTTCTCTTTCCAGGGGGCTAGCTTAGGCTAGCTTATCCAGGTAGTCTTGGTTAACCTTCTTGTGTGAGCTTTTCAAATGGACTTTCAGATTCGTTGGTTTTTTTTTTCTCCTTGAGAAGTATTCCACACATTGTATCACCTGCTTCTACAACAAGGCATTTATTTTTATCGTTATAGCCAAAGAAATCCCAAACAGGTCTGAGACGCTTTCTCTCAACTTTTGCCGCAGCCATCTGCATTTTTTTTTTTTTTTTTTTTTGTGGTTGTTGTTGTACGGCGGAGCGAAGTTAATAGATTTCAAATGTTTATGAGGGAAAAAAAATACAAACACAAAAACAAAGGACGTTCTTGACATTATTATAGTTAATTTTAGTTAGTTTTATAAACATATAATACAGTTTCAGTTAGTTATAGTTTGTTTTAAAAAACTATTGTTTTTATTTTATTTCAGTTGACAAAAATGTTTTTTCAATTCTAGTTTTCGTTATTTCGTTCATTTTCGTTAACGATAATGTGTCTTTGACATGGTTGTTTGGGAAATGAGAAGCAACTCGTTGCACCAGTTTGGGTTAAATAACTTGTTTCCTGCTGATTATACAGTAATTATCCAATAGGAGGCTCGGACCTGTTTACTGTATTTATTAATTTTCAGTGTCTCTCACTTGTTAATTTGAATATTTAATTCAGCTTCTTTTGTTTTATTGGACTAGATTTCTTGTCGAATAAAATATCTTGCTCATAATTTCAAGTTTTTAGTTTTTATTTCTTGCATTTACCAGTAATTTATAAGTTGTCACACAGAAAGAAAAAGAGTGGTAACCCTAACCCTTCATCTGGACGCTGGGAGGAAAACACAGGTTAAAGGTCATTTCTATCGGGAGGTTACGGGTCGTCTCACCAGTATAACCAGCCAGTGTGCAGACACCTTCTCGTGTTCCCTGAATGTGGTCAGTATGGCCAGAATCAAGCAGCCCAGGACGATCAGAAACCTGCAGACACACAAAACAGGTCAGTCGGGACGCGCAGATGCAGCGCGTCACTGTTTACACCAGAGGGCGCCACCTCTCCCTGTTTGAAGAGTGCAGGTGGATGAAAACTGTGCAGCTGTTATTTCTTATAAAAATAGATTTATTGACAAGGAAAGCAGAAAGGAAAGACGGAGAGGGTCGACAGAGACCCTCATAATGTTAAAAGAGAGAAAGAAGCGGCTTCAACGTGATACAAGTTAAAGAAAAAAACAGCAACTATGATTACAGGAGCAGACATAGAGACACGTTTATGTTAAATTTCTCACTAAATGCTTGAATCAGGTCCACATAGTTGAGAACTGGCTCCCAGTTAGAACTGTCGTGACATCAGAGCTGCACTGATTAATGGTTTAACAAATTAATTTCATGCAGATCGCTTGTCTGTATAAATATCTTACATCAGGAGATAATTAATTAGTTAATATAATGATTTGACCCGAGACTTTAATTCCAGCGTTCGGTTATTGTCCACATCTGTAATATAACTAATTTATCAAAATCAGTAAATAACTGCCCGTTTTAAGAAGAAGAAGGAAATCTCCCTCGTTAAAAACATGTAGTCAGACATCATTGTGAGTCATGCTGTTTTGTCGAAGCCATTTCAGTTTCCTGCAATGATCCAAGCTGAGGGATCCAAGCACTTCAGCTGCTTCTGCTTGCTGAGGTGAAATGCATTTTGGGATTCTTTGCCATCTCAAGACTCCTCAAGTCTCCAGTGGATACGTCCTCGATGAAGCTGGGGGCGGAGCACGAACACACCTGGGCGTTTCCACCGTACTTGCCTGGAAGCAGACCTCTGAGTTGGAATAAAACGCCGACTGAGACGGGCGACGTTTTACGAGAACCACAAGCACGGACGAGTACGCTATTCGAGAAACGGCCGCCGGGAGACGACTCGGCATCTGTCGCAGCCCGTCTTTAATCACCAGGTGATTTCTGGGGGTGAGTATTGGCAAGGACCTCGCAATATGACATGTATCATGATACTTGGGTCACGATACGCTATCATCATGATATCGCGATGTCATGATATTGTGATATTCTACTCAGTTAATATCAAAATTAAAAGTAGAGATAAAAAAATCAAGTTGCTGTATATGTTCATCAGATGATATTGATCATTCAGAGGACAATTTGAGTCAAAACTATTTGCTTTAAAACAACCTATTTATTGTCTATTATTAGTGTTTTTGCACATTTAAGTAACCATTACAACATATTGACAGCGTTGTAACCACTGTAAAATTTTTTCCTAAAAAATCGGTTTTAGGAGCTGAAAAATCGATATTATCTTGGGCGGCCGAAAATCACGATATATTGCCAAATCGATTTTTTTTCCACACCCCTAGGGATTTCTGATCTTTGTTCCCGTCTCGCTGCGAGATGTACGACCTCTGTCTCTGAGCTACAACTTGATCATCGCTCATCCGAGAGGACTGAAAATCGTACGCCGTGAACCTCGTCAATCTGTCGAAGGCTCATCTTTGTCCAGGAACACGTTCTCTACCAGAGGCTTTAATTTTGTTCCTTACATGTAAGAGGATTCAAATATTTAACCTCCACAAACATGGAAAGATTAAACTCAGTTATTGTATTTCTGCAGCGCTGGACCATGGATCATGTTCAGCAGATAATTTAAAGGATGAATCAGGCATTTATTTGCTTCCACTAATCTCTGAAATGCACACAAAAGCTCTTTACTTCACACATGAAATACGGGATTATAAAATCAATAATCTTGAATCATCGTTACCTTGAGTTCAAAGCTGTTGTTTTTATATCAAGAACAGAAAATACATCAGATGGTGATTTTTTTTTTTAAAGCAGCAGGTCATTGATGAGATTTGGCTGCTCAGGTATCCAGTCACGTTCCTGTGATGGTTTCACTGGTGAAATGGGTGATAATGGCAGCATCTCAGTGCAGAAGGGATATCAGGCAAAAGAAATGAGGCGATACGGTAAGTGGCATTTATTCTGACGACAGCAAGACAGCAGAGCAGTTTCACGGGAAGAAATGGAGCGACAAGAAAACAAAACGGAAATGAGACCCGTAATGGAAGAAGAAGACCGGCGCCAATCAGCCGAGCTTTGAGAAACCGCTTAAGATAAAAAACAGCGGCCCTTCACGGGCATCTCCGCGGCTGCTGACAACCAAAGATAACTTCGTGGCTTCATGGAAGCGTTCCCCTCGTGACTTTTCCACGAAGGAAGCATGAAAAACTGCAACCCTCCGTCAATTTTGTTCCGACGTTATCTGCCACGTCGGCAGTGTCATCCATGACAGTAACAGTGAACGCCGCTAACAGTGATCAGCTAACAGTGATCAGCCCCTTCAGGAGGTCGTCGGCAGTCTGCTCTCAGGCAGCACCCAGATATTGGTTAGAAAATGAAAATGCATGTTGCGTATCGATCTGAAATATAACTGAAGCTCATCCCGTAACATAACCAACCAGCGAAATATAGCAGAGGCTGCAGGCTGAGTGCTTTAATAGTTCTAGTTGTAGCCATGGCCTCATGGTGTTAAGCATCCTCAGCAGGGTTTGTCGGTATGTTACAGTGATAAATTTACTCAGTGACTCCTCCTTCAATGCACTGAAACTAGGGCTGGGCTAGTTAGCGCGTTATTATCGCGCTAACGCATTAACTTATTAACGCCGACATTTATTTTATCGCGCGTTAACACATGTTGCTCACATGCTTTTGTTTTGAAAAGTCTGTTACTGGCTGTGGCATTATCTTGGCATAAATATATATATATATGGCATATCTTCTCTTCCTGCTCTCGGCGAAGGCGGACGCATTTCTCTGAGCTCCCTTATCTATCTGTTCCTGCAGCTGCACTTCTGTCTCGTCTGTGCTTCTGAAGCGTTTTTTCTGCAGAATATCCGAATCAACCATGGATTTAGTAAGCTGGTCTCTGAATGCAATTGATCAAATTTTTTCAACAACAAGACAAGGCAAAGGAGAGCCTTCGTGCCCGGGGGGTACGCACGCAGCGGGGTACGTGATGGACTCCTGGGGCAAATGGAAACTTCATTGTCTCGGCCCACTGCACGTGGAGGATGTCGAAGACGCATTCATTTTTGGATTTATGATCACAGGATTTCTACTGATCGGCGCGGGTGGATTCTTGGTGTATCGGAAAATTAAACGCACGGAGGCTGCAAATTCGGATTCGAGGAAAACTTCCACCCCGCCAGACGTGTGTGAGAAAGTTGACAACGTGATTAAAAGACTGGAAGACATGGATCGGAAATTGGGAGCGATTCAGAACTTGAATCAAACCCAAGGGATGATTCTGGACTTCTTTGGGCGCATGGACAACAATCTTGGAAGGATTCACGCGTTGATCAGGGAGAATGGCCAATAAATTCGGAATATTGAAGTATTCCCACCAGAGAAATCCAGCAGAACTTCAAGGCTAGACGGAGAGTGTGTCTCAGCCTGCCCCAAACAATCCTTTTCTGTTTTGGCTCCCTGGAAGCGCAGCCTTCAAGGCCGCTCCCTTATCTATTCTCCTGGATGCTGTGTGGCTTGGACGCTTCTACCCCCCCATTCCCCCCTCTGCACCTGGAGACCAGGATCTTCAGGCTACATGACTGCACTCTCACTACACTGATCAAACACACACTCCCTCCCCCACTTCAACGTCTTCGCTGGCCCCCCCCCTCCCGCCCTGCGCACCTCCCCCTTCTCCCCCGTGTGGCGATGGACTGACTGCGCGACTGGCTGCGCGCGCACAGACTGTCAAAACTGGGTTATCTCGCCATCATGTTTCTATCAATGTCCTGTGTTAAGTCTGTACATGCTTAATTAAATGTGCTGAGGTGTTTTTTTTCCCCTCTCACGACGTGTCCATTTGACACGTAGTGGGAGATGTTCTTTTTTTAACCTCCACCCTCCTCCCCCAATGTTATCTTTTTTCCTCTGTTAAATTGAAGCGCTCTTATAGCGCTGACCCAAGCACCGTTGACTCCTGTCCATATGTTGTGTTGTTTTGTTTTGTATGTTTCTTTTGGACGGTGAACTGGGAAGTCAAATTCTGCTGTGTTGGGACGCTGCCTCAGTGGCGACAATAAATTTGATTCTGATTCTGGCAGAACCGGAAGACAATTGGCAGAAAAGCTAAAACAGACCTAGAAAACGGTAAAAATTTGTGTACTTTACAGTTCGGGTAGCAACTCAGGTAGCAATATTAACAATTCTGTCTGAAAAAAAAAATTCTGGACTGCAACAAAACTTTGGCGTCATTCCTCCATGTTCCATCAGATCTGCTCCATGTGTTCACTGTCCTGCTGTTCTCTAGCTGGTTACTGCAGTGCAGCTCCATCTAGTGGCACAGATGTGTAATGACAACAGAAAGTCCAGTCCTCCATTATAAAACCAATTTTGTTCTGTGGCCCGTTTTTTAAATTTCGTATTTTTGATCCAAGTCTAAAATTGAAATATAAAAAAACAGGCATTTTTTTCATTTTTTTGTGTTAGATTAAAAATGAAAAACATAATAAAATGTCATTTTTTAAAATTTTTTAAATTTTTGATTGACAATTGGAAGTGGAAAGAATGATTCATATGGCAGCAGAACATTGAAATAAAAGTGCATTTTACACTACTTTTGAATTCATTATTTGATTTTGTTTATACAATGCAATTAATCGTGATTACTCAGGGAAATAATGCGATTGATCGCGATTAAAAATTTTAATCGTTGCCCAGCCCTAATTAAAACATGGATTTCTCAATACTGATATTTTCTTCTCCCAGTCAGCACCGATCACCACACATGTCTGATATTTACTCTTAAACCTGCTGATGATCACCAGTCAACTCCCAGGTGCCTCTCCTCCTTTGTAACGCTTCCTTGCATAAAACCGTCTACACAAATGCACATCACACTTATGTAACTTCCTTGTTTGACTCGTGCGACAGCCCCATGATTTAGACTGAGTCATTAAATTGCTTCTTGCACTGAGAACTGCAACAAAGGCTGGAAAATAACAGGTGAGTGACACTTGAACATATAAGAGCGCAGCAGCCTCTCCGCTGAGGTCAACAGCTGGTATTTATACGACCGAATAAAAATCCAAGTCCTTCGGAGAACAAGCGGCTATGATTGCGTCCTTCACTCCAGCCGGCACAGATAATGAAAAGGATGTGAGTCATCACCACAACAGGGGAAAACACGAGGGGAGGCATAAATATTACCTTCGAGTCACTTGTCTGGGACGTGATTGTGTTCGTTACTGCCCCCTGGTGTCACAGGGTGGTGGCGCGTCGGGCCAGTGTCACGCAGCCGACCTCCACTGGTCCAGAACTAGTACTCCTACGGCCAGACGACAAGCCCGCCACACACTAAATACTAGCGGTGAGTATTGGCAAGGACCTCGCAATACGATATGTATCATGATACTTTTGTCACAATACGATGTTGTCACAAAATCGCGATATCACGATATATTGCAATATTACACCCAGTTAATATCAAAATTAAAAGTAGAGATGAAAAATCAAGTTGCTGTATATGTTCATCAGATGATATTGATCATTCAGAGGACAAATTGAGTCAAAACTATTTGCTTCAAAACTATGGGGCACCGTTTGTAAAGTTGGTTATGCTGAAAATAACAGCAACATTTTGTCACATTTAGCTTCAAATCATGTTTTAAAAAGTGGTGTGAATTTTTGAAAGTCACTTTTTTGCATGTTTAACACAATATTTAACTTTTAAAATCTATTCAATATTTAAATCTAAATATAAATGTTAAATCTAAATGTTTAATCCAAAAGTTAAATCTAAATCTAAAAGTTAAATCTAAATGTTAGCTACAGGTTATGCATCCCACAGAAAAGTGACACTAAAACCTCAAGGTACTCGTAAAATATAGTTTTATAGTTATTTTTGGTGGTTATTATCACTTTAATCTATGTCCAAGAGTCAATTACTCCAGAAAAGATCACTCTTTATTCGTTATCTGACACTACGAACAGAATTTGACCTCCTCGAGCTTTTATTTTGGTACTTCCACTTATCGGCAGCTTGAATTTGTATATAAGCTAAATATTTAGTTTCATCCAGAACATTTAGATTTAACATTTAACATTTAGATTTAGATTTAACATTTAGATTTAGATTAAATATTTAGATTCAACATTTAGATTTAACATTTACATGTAGATGAAACATTTAGATTTAAATGAAACATTTAGATTTAACTTTTAGATTTAGATTTAACTTTTTTAATTAAGATTTAACATTTAGATTTAGATTTAACATTTAGATTTAAATGAAACATTTAGATTTAACTTTTAGATTTAGATTTAACATTTAGATTTAGATTTAACATTTGGATTTAACATTTAGGCATAACATTTAGATTTAACTTTTAGATTTAACACTTAGATTTAACATTTATATTTAGATTTAGATATTGAATACATTTTAAAAGTTAACAAATATTGTGTTAAATGTGCTAAAAAGTGACTTTCAAAAATTCACACCAGTTTTTAAAACATGATTTGAAGCTAAATGTGACAAAATGTTGCTGTTATTTTCAGCATGACCAACTTTACAAATGGCACCCCATACAAAACAACCTATTTATTAGGGGTGTAACGGTACATGTATTTGTATTGAAATGTTTCGGTACAGGTAGGTCGGTTCGGGACGGGGGCGTACCGAACGAGTTTCCACACGGACATATTAAGTAGAGGACCGCATGTTGTGGAGCAGAGCGCTGCAGCCGCACATGCGCAGTTGTGCGCACACGCCAGTGTTGCCAACTTAGCGACTTTGTCGCTATATCTAGCGACTTTCCAGACCCCCCCTAGCGACTTAATTTGTAAAAAGCGACTAGCGACAAATCTAGCTACTTTTTCTGGTGATTTTGAGACTCACGCGCACTCAAACCGCTAGGTTTGAAGCATCACTTGGCTGCTGTCTGCCTCGCGAGCCGCGCTTCTCTCTCTCTCTCTCTCTCTCTCTCTCTCTCTCTCTCTCTCTCTCTGCCGGGCTCAGTACACAGCCAGCGTGAGTTTCTGTGTGCGGACTGGGCGCGTGTCACCACATACACAGGCAAGGCGACGCGCGTGCACACAAACACCCTAATCAGTGGTAGAGAACGCTGGCTTCAAACACATGATAAAGGTAATTGAGTCCGGATATCAATTACCTTTTCGTCCACATTTTAGCCAGAAAGTCATACCCGGACTTTATGAAAGAATAAAAAGATTAGTTTTTAAAGAAACAGTCTGAGCCTTATTCATGTTATTTAATCTGTCCAACAACTTGAAACTGTTCAGTGTTGCAACTGTTAAATTTTGCACATCAGATGGATTATTTTAAGTCTGAGCCAAAGTTATTTTTATTTTGTTTTCAAAATATCTACATTTCAGAATATTGTATTTATATTTTTGAGCAGAATTCTAGCTTTGTATAGGCTAATGTTCCTATTGGTAAAAAGCACAAAAGTGTGTTATAAACAACTAGCACATTTATATTTTGCATTTTGTTTTCTTACTGTACCGAAAATGAACTGAACCGTGACCTCAAAACCGAGGTACGTACCGAACCGAGAGTTTTGTGTACTGTTACACCCCTACTATTTATTGTTTATTATTAGTGTTTTTGCACATTTAAGTAACCATTTGTAACCAATAAAAATTCATATTATATTGGGTGGCCGAAAATCACAATATATTGCCAAATCGATTTTTTTTCACACCCCTACTAAATACAGCAGCGCTGTGCTTCCATATGAAGAGGAAGCGTTAGCTTCGGCGTCCTGCTCTGGGACTCTTTAAAACGAGGCAAGCGTAGAGGTCAGCCTGCCGACCTTTCAACAGGTGGGTGAGCTATTCCAGCTGCCAATCCGCACTGGATCCCTTTGACTGCTTCGCCCTTTGGCCTCATCTTTGAACCCTCCTCTTCCCAGATATGAGCCTTGAATCATTCATGTGTTGTTATGTTGCCATTAGGAAAGTTGCGCGAATGCAGTCCTGACAGCATTAATATTTCACAGCCAAACAGCGTGGAGGGGTTTAGAAATGCGGCGAAACGCTGTTTGTCTCCAGTTTCACTGTGATGCTTCTTTATTTGACTCTTAAGAATCACTGCATCGCGCCAGACTTCCTGCTACTTTCAATCAAATCAGCACATTTCTCCTCAAAGTTACCCGGAGGTCACGGATAATCCTGGAGCGAGCGGACCAGATCAATGTTAACTCGATACGATCCAGCAGACGTGGATCTGCTTCCTATTTGGTTACAAATAGTCGGTTCAATAAGGCACATGGAGCGACGCCCATTAAAGAGTCCCCAAAAAAAAAAAGTTACATTCAGACAAAAAAATTGTTAGTAAGAACAAATGTTTTGGCTCAAGAAGTTTCAGCTGCAAATCAACTGTTAATTTTCACTTTTTTAAGTCTTTGGAACATGTCACTGCCGGGCCGGGGGCGGGGCACATGACCGGGCCCTTTAATCCCAATAAAGCTTGTGATTACATCGTTTTACAACATACACATGCCTGCAACAGCGGGGCTTACAAGCTTTACTACATTTTTGACACATAGCTCAAAGCATTTGATAGTAAGAGTTCAACACCATGAAGATCGACCATGTCATTTTGAAAGCATTCATTCATTCATTCTGCTCGGTACCAAGTACCGATTTCATCCTGATGTGTTTCTATTGTTGTTAATAAATACCAACTCCGAGCATGTCGGTGTACGGGCCTTTTTGCAAGAGTAACCTGACAAAACCGACATGAAGTCTAACAAACCATGAGAACAGCAAAACATTAGGCTACCTGGTCCCTAATAACGTTAGGCTACCTGGTCCCTGATAATAACATTAAGCTACCTGGTCCCTAATAATAACGTTTAGCTACCTGGCCCCTAATAATAACGCTTTTGCTGATATGAACGGCCACTCATGATTAGATTAATCCATGATGCACCTACCCTGAGCCACATAGACTCTGTTGACTAGTGACTGATGATGGACGGCTGTTGATGACGATTTTACCCACAATACATTTGGAGATCTTACCGGCGAACCACTTGTAAATTTACACATTGTAAAGTTAACATGACCAAAGTCAGTCTTACATTTTTTTTGACCAACCATGACTCCCCAGCCCCCCCCCCCGACGCTCCGCCCCTGGCCAGCGCACCAGGTTCAGAGGAGGCAGCAGCATTTACAGACACATCTGAGGCACCATCACTCAGGCCGGCAGGAACCCAGACCGGGCGGTGCTCTAGGACACCACCAGTCCATTACCTGCCGGCCGGACAAATAAATGAAGCGTGGAATCCAATCAGTGTCCTGATTGGCAATCTGGGGTCTCCCTGGGAGCCGCCGGGACATCAGGGACATCTCCTCAGCAGCTGCAGATGCTGGAGCTCCAAGACTTGACCTCAGGGTCAGAGGTGGCATCGGCAAAAGTAATGGGAGCGTTTTCTTCAACTCACCGGCGGTCAACGGTAACTAATGTCACGGAGCGAAAATCGAGACGAAATCGAGACGAGTCACACTTTGATAAAACAACCAGACTTGGTGCCTCGGAGCTTTGATGAGTGAATAACGTGAACGTTTTTAATCATCTGCTGCATTTATCCAGATAGATCCTTCATCTACCCTCCATCCATCCATTAACTTCAGAGCGTCCACGTCACATCATTCCCGTAATGGCGAGTTTGTCCCACCTTTGCAGCCTCTCCATCTCCATTAATCTACTCTGCATCCGTCCAGGCCCAGCGGCGAGCCCCCCCCCCCCGAGGATTCCTAACAACCAATTTAGAGGCGAGATTCAATAGAGAGGGTGCAGACTCGGCGTTTCTGGCAGTTAATATGCAAACGGCGGTGGGAAAGCGCAGCCGCCGCGTGGCGTTAATGACTACGTTCGCAAGGACAGGAAGAGGGAGGGCGTGACCTTTGTGATTTCTGAGAAGACGTTGGGAAACTTCAGATCAGACCTGAGCGTTCCCCGGAGTCTGACGGCTGCAGTTTTCTCACTTCGGAGAGCAGAGATCAGTGAGAATCTGCAGCCTCAGCTGTGATTATGTAACGGGTTCACGAGTCGTCAGCTTGCAGCCTTTTTCTTTCTCCAAGCATGAGAGGACGGTCTACTGACAGCAGAGGACCGTTGAATAGTATCACAGTTAAAGCTGAGCGATTTTATCGATTCTGCGATATATATATCGATATTTTATTTCAGCCGCAGGTATCGATATTCTAAGCTTCTTTCTAAACCCCCGTGTCCCACCTTTAAAAGCTTGCAAGCAACAATTTGCACTGTTTAAATAAATGAAACTATTTTTCTAAACAAATCTTTTATTCATTTTGTCCAGCATTTGCAAGCTGCCTGTCAGCCATATAATGTGTAATTGATGCTTTCAGTTTAATTAATTCAAACAAAGTCATTGGAACACTCACAAGATGTCACCAAAATCACTTTGTCCCTTTAAAATCTTTCAGAAAATGTATTTTAAGACATATATCGATATACAGTGGTACCTCTACTTACGAACGTTTCTACATACGAAATTTTCAGGTTACGAAACGCCTCAACGGAAAAATATTGCCTCTTGTTACGAAAGAAATTTCAGGATACGAAAGGCAAAAATCCAGTAGCGCTGCTACTCACAGCTCCCAGAGTTTACTCAACGTAGCTGTCGGCTCTGTATCTCAGTTTGAAAGCGGTGCGTCCGAGCTGCTCTGCCATTGGCTATCGCTTAGCATCTTCCTGGCATCCCATTAGCTAGGAGGGCCCCTTGTCTGTATGAGCGTAACCCAGCAACCAGGTAAACAAACAATTTTTACCTCCACCAAGGAGGTTATGTTTTTACCGACGTTTATCTGTCTGTCTGTGTTCAAGATAACTCTAAAAGTTCTGGATGGATTTTGATGAAATTTTCAGGAGTTGTCAGAAATGTGAAAACGAAGAACTGATTTCATTTTGGGTGTGATCCGGAAGAAATCCTGGATTCTGGATCACTTTCAAATTTTCGATCATTGTTGCGTTTAGTGCTCTCTGAGTGCTAGTTCTAGTTCTAACATGTATTTCTTACAGGTTTTTATGTCATTTCATGTATTATTTATAATTTATTTAAAAAAATGTTCAAATTTTGGGGGGCTTGGAACGGATTAGAGCATTTACATGGAAAACGCGTCTCTTCTTATGAAAGTTTCAGGTTACGAAACTACTTCCAGAACAAATTGATTTCCTAAGTAGGGGTACCGCTGTATGTCGTATCATGAGCCGAATATTGTGTATCGTACCGTATTGCGAGATTAGCGTATCCCTACAGCCCTAATCACAATGAATATAAAGGTTCTGATGCATCGGACTGGTGTTTAAAAACACCGTCCAACTGCCAGCTCGGATCTACGTTCAACGGGATCCAACTGTCCAGGACAGAAGTCTATAAGGGGATACACTAGGGATGGAACGGTTAGCGGTATTATCGATCACCAGGATATGTAATATCAGCCTCATTCAAGTCTGAGAGCGACTCGCAACTGTGTCTCATGTGAATATGTAGCTTGTAACATCGGCATCGTAACGTTAGCATGCCGGAAAGTGGTGATAGCAGGACATTTATCAACCCACTAAAGGGACGAAAGCTGAGGTCTGGGCATATTTTGTTTTTGTTTTTTTTGTTTGTTTTTGTTTTTTTAAGAATGGAGAGAGACAACTGGTGGAGGACAATTATCTTGTCTGCAGTGCACTTGCTTACATTTTATTGTAACTTGTTCAAGTAACTGTTTCTTTATTTGCACATTTATACTTATACTTATTTAAGGTTTAGCTAAAACTCCAAAGTTTATTTCATCTGAAGTTGCACTATAATTTTTGTTCCTGATAAATGTTTCCATATTTTGACCTACTATGGTTGTTAAAGTGTTCATTTAAACTTGGACCAGCCAAATAAGCTTTGTTCATTTAAAATAAAATCTCTTTCTGTGCCATTTTTTTTTCTTTTAATGTGAAAGTTTCATTTTGATAAGATTTTGGCTCCTAATGTTTTAATATGACAAGGAAATCACAAGATTTTGTGAAATTATTTTAATGTATGTTTTTTTTGGACATTTGTACAGCAATTAAGAATACTGCGATAATATCGTAAACCGTGATAATTTAGTCACTATAACCGAGCAATCGAATTAGCTAGCTTGACTGTGTTTGACCAACCCTTTGAAACGAACCAAGCAGCATCTGTCTGACACCAACATGGCAAACATCTGAATGACTGAAGGTCGGGTCAAGTCCAGTTCTGGTTTGTTAGAAGTGTGACAAAGATCTGACGAAGGTATATATAAGAAAAAATAATAATTTAAAAAGGACTCCGGAGGACTAATGGGACACACTGACCTTTTGTGGAGGAAACTTTTCCCTGTTGGCTGTCTTTAAAGGACACTGCTGAAGCTGTGCCCTTTTCTCTCGCCGGTTTGATACCTTTAACTGACGGGTTCGTTGTTCAATTATTAAACGGGCTCATTTATGTTGGGCAGGTTCTGCCTGCAGTCTTTGAGGAATGTGTTGTAATTTTCTCTGAGCTCTCTGCAGCGACCCCCAGCTGGACCTCTGGGGCCGGCGGGAGGTCGGGGTTTGATAGCAAGGAGCTTGATGGATTTCACCTCCATCGCGCCCCCCCCCCCCCCCCCCTCCATACTGAGGGGCAGCTTGGCGGTGGGAACAGGAAACAGGAAAACCCAGGCAGCCACTTGGGATTTGCAGTTTCGCCGGGAAGATAAAAAAAAAAAACTGTTGGTGTCTTTGCAAGGTCACGACGGCTTCCCTGACGTACAAACATCCAGAAGCTTTGCATCTATACCAGTGGTCCCTAACCCCCGGGTCCTGGACCGGTACCGGGCTGCGGATCAATAGGTACTGGGCCATACAAGAAAAAAATTAGATTAAGTTTTATTTATTTTATAGGTCTGAACAAGCTTTTATTTTGAAAATTATTTTATTTTGAAATCAATAGGTACCGGGCCATGCAAGAAAAAAATTAGTTTAAGTTGTATTTATTTTATGAGTCAGAACGAGCTTTTATTTTGAAAAATATTTTATTTTGAAATCAATAGGTACCGGGCCATGCAAGAAAAAAATTAGTTTAAGTTTTATTTATTTTATGAGTGTGAACGAGCTTTTATTTTGAAAAATCTTTTATTTTGAAATCAATAGGTACCGGGCCATGCAAGAAAAAAATAGATTTTTAAGTTTTATTTATTTTATGAGTCTGAACTTTTATTATATTATTATTTTCTTGGACATGTTGGGATTAGTTTGTAAAGGTTTTTCTTAAATCCATCAGTTCTGAAAAATTGTCTTGTTCAGAGCTGCCATTATCGTTGTGGGTAATGATGAAATGCATGATGGGAGATGTAGTTTATTGTCAATATGCGCTTTAAAGTGGTGTAAGCTTATTTTAAGTCTTAAAATATCGATTTAAAATTTAAGCCAATAATGCCCAAGTTCTCGAGGGGCCACATAAAATGACGTGACGGGCCACATTTGGCCCACGGGCCTTGTGTTTGACACATGTGTCTTAAATGTAACTTTTGTCTCCATGTAGATTCATACGGCGGCTCTCTTTCTCCTTATTTATGTGTTTACACTCCGGCCCGAGCGAGGTTATTACTCCGACTAATCTGATTGATTAGGCACAATTACTTAACAGTTTCTCACGAGGCACCGAAAAGTTGCGGCAGGAACACCGACGGAGATCTTCCCGGAGAAGCAGAACCATCACGCGGTCCAGCGTCCACCGGACTCACTGATGCTCAGACATCTGGTCTCAGCAGCTGGACGTTGGAGGTCTTACTGACCCCAGTTTGAGTCTGTCCAGGTCATTAATGAGTTTAAAAATGTTAACGTTTCCAAAGATCTCAGAACACATGATCTCATTATAACAATCAAATTAAATAATGACATCCTTTAAATATGTGTAAAGTTAACATTCTTTTTTTTTAACTGTTTAATTCTGCTGCTCAGCTTCTGCTGAGGAAACACCAGCAGACAGAGGGATGCACATCTGGGTTTCCTCCACAGCACACGACTGCGACCTCCTCTTTGGGGATTAAAGAGCAAATCTCCAGTCCTGACTGCTAATTATCTTAGATTTCCTGGAGACATAATTAGGGTCATTTCAAAGGAAATGAGCTTCAGTAACACCTAATGGACGGAAAGATGAGTGGAAGACGAAGAAAGCCGAGACAAAGAAGAAACCAGAAGATCCCAGAACCAGAACTGAAGCATCTCTGGAAAAACCAAACGACAGAGACGCAGGATTTTAATGAAGAGATGGACAAGGAGAGAGTGATGGAGAAAAGTACTGAAGGACTGATGGAGACAACTGAGGGAATGATATTAATGTTAAAGGAAGCACGAGGGGAGGAAAAAAAACACAAAGGAAGATAAAAAAAAACAGTGAAGGAAACAAGGGAAAGAAAGATGGAAGATCAGAAACACTGAAGGGAAACAAAAGAGGACAGAAACTTTGAAAGGGAACGAGTGAAGGAGGTTGGAGATACAGAAGAGTATAAAACAAACAGCGAAGGAAAGAAGGAAAGAAACAGCAAAAGAAAGAAGGAAAGAAAGAAGGAAAGAAACAGCAAAGGAAAGAAGGAAGGAAACAGAGAAGGAAAGAAGGAAAGAAACAGCAAAGGAAAGAAGGAAAGAAACAGTGAAGGAAAGAAGGAAAGAAACAGTGAAGGAAAGAATGAAAGAAACAGCGAAGGAAAGAAACAGCGAAGGAAAGAAGTAAAAAAAAACAGCAAAGGATAGAAGGAGAGAAACAGCGAAGGAAAGAAACAATGAAGCAAAGAAGGAAAGAAACAGTGAAGTAAAGGAACAATGAAGGAAAGGAGGAAAGAAACAGTGAAGGAAAGAAGGAAAGAAACAGTGAACGAAAGAAACAATGAAGGAAAGGAGGAAAGAAACAGTGAAGGAAAGAAGGAAAGAAACAGTGAAGGAAAGAAGGAACGAAACAGCGAAGGAAAGAAGGAAAGAAACAGCAAAGGAAAGAATCAGAGAAGGAAAGAAGGTAAGAAACAGCGAAGGAAAGAAACAGAGAAGGAAAGAAGGAAAGAAACAGTGAAGGAAAGAAGGAAAGGAACAGCGAAGGAAAGAAGGAAAGAAACAGCAAAGAAAAGAAGGAAAGAAACAGCAAAGGAAAGAATCAGAGAAGGAAAGAAGGAAAGAAACAGCGAAGGAAAGAAACAGAGAAGGAAAGAAGGAAAGAAACAGTAAAGGAAAGAAGGAAAGAAACAGCAAAGGAAAGAAGGAGATAAACAGTGAAGGAAAGAAGGAAAGAAACAGTAAAGGAAAGAAGGAAAGAAACAATGAAGGAAAGAAGGAAAAGAAAAAGCAAAGGAAAGAAGGAAACTGAATTGTGGGAAACGGAGGCAGCGTTGCTCCCATCAGAAGTTGGGAAAAGCTAAACTCTCCAGTCGTAAACTCCAGCATCACCCAATCAGACTGCAGCTACGCCACCACGTGTCAGCCAATGAGATCGTACGTGTGGGCGGGACTGCGTCAAAGCCCCCGACTGTCTCATGTAGCTAGAGGGAAACAAATCTGATTGGTCGCTTACTGCCATCATCCACGGCGAATGTTATTCTTGGCGCTTTAGCTTTCATTAGCTCGCAGCAGCATCAGAAACGGTCTGAGAGATAAAAAGACAACTTTGATTGGTCACAGAGACGAGGAATTAGTTTTCCACTGGGATCTGATTTATGATGGCGAATCATCACAAGTGAGTCAGAATTCAGAGTCGGCCTGCAGAAAGTGAAGTTTTTTTTTCAACAGCTGGCTCAGTGAGTTTGGTTGCAGTGTGGCCTTCACACCTTTTGTTCCTTCGTAAAGGAATTTCTGAGCCGAGGTTGGACGTTTGGATGCTCTCGTCAGAACGCTGACCGTCATCTTCCCGTTCCTAATTTATGACCTTAAACAGCTGCTTCAAACCCTTCAGCTGACGCCATCCCCCAGCTTTGTTTTAGCGTGTAGCTGGGATCCTGCATATGGTGGAACATATGCTCAACAGCGCAGCGCCTCGCCGCTACGCTAACGGCCGCCCCTGCCGGAGGCTGTAATTTGCCACCTGACTGCCCTTGAGGCCGGGGGAAGCCATTACCGTCCTGGCGGGAGGAGGCGTGCGAGCTGGCCAACGCCGCTGTTCATTAGCACGAGTGCGACTCGGCTCGCTGGCTCTGACGCCCCGCTGTCACTTTGTTTGTGCGCCGTTACAAAAATAGCCGTGCGGCTGGATGTTAACACAGAATACAGTCGAGGAGAGAAAAAAAATAACACAGGAAGTCATGCAATACTGCCTCGCAGCTTTCTGTTTGGAATCACCGGGTTGTGCTGGCTATCTGGCGTCGGAATCATGTCGTCAATATGGCGCTTTAGACTGGAAAATCCCGCCGGGAAAACGACGTTGCACTTTCTTTGCTTAAGCCATTTTGGTTTTTGCCATTTTGGTTCACCAATAAACTTATTTTTTTGTGTTGGCATTCTGTGATATTCTATTCTACTATCTCCGATTCAAACTGCACGATCTTTTCATTCAATAAATTTGAGAAGTTGGAAAATTTCCTTGACTTGGGTCGCAGCTCGTCATTAAGGGTGATGGTGGGTCCTGAAGCCAGACCAGTTGAGAACCACCGCTGTTGAGTCTGCTCTCCAGAACTGAGACAAATTCCCCCAAAGAAAGCCAGAGATCCAGATCAAAACTGTTGAATTCTTTCTCCTCGATGACCCGCCCGTCAGTTGTTGAAAATGTTACTTGATGGTTTTTTAACGGGAGCTGCTGGATCGTCTTAAAGATGGCGTCCACCAGGTGGCAGCACCACCACATTTGAGACTTTCGCGAGACGCGTAAACTTCCGGTTTTGAAAGACAGCCCCCACCGATTCGGAAGGTTTAGCGCAGGGGTGAGGACGCAACTGGGAAGAATGTCGACAAGCTGAACCTGAGACGAGTGGTGATCCCGCCCACTTTACCTGGAACAGCTGGAGGACGGTGCGTGTCTGCAAATCCCCCAACATTCGACGGAGCCACAGTTCAGTTCGGCGATGGATGACGTCACCCCAGTCAAAGTCTACGGAGACGGATGCATTCGATGGATGCAACGCAACTATGCTAGTCCTGCGTTCGACATGTTGTTCCACATTTGGATCTCCAATACATTCAAATGTGAAAATATAAATCTCTTTTTTAAAACATATTTTTGGCTACCCTTCAAGTTTAATTCTGTTTCTTTATTAGGTCATTCTCAAACCAACTGCCAATTTGTTCATGTAAAAACAAATAAGTAATGATGTCTTTACCTCCACCTGTGAGCGTAGATGTGTTCAGGGTGTCGGTTGCCGTGGTGACCGGTGATCTAGTCCTATGACCATCTCACCTCAGTGTTGCTACCTGCATCTGTTTATGTAGTCATTTCATTCAGTAATTTGTGTCTCTCCTCTCTCTGTCCTCCATCCTCTCTCTGTCCTTTCTTTACTTAGCTAGCCTTCTTGCCACTGTTTGGTTTAAAGGTTTTTTTCTCCCACTACGGAAGTTTTTTTTTTACTTGCCATTATCCTTGTTTAGGATTTAATATTATAATTTTAGTTAAGGTCTCTGTAAAGCGCCTAGAGACAATTGACCTTTCGGTACGCACCGCCCCCTCCCTAGTTACTGTTGCTAGGTCGGACATTCTCGCTGCTTCTCCATTAAGGACAACGTTAATTCGCTATTTTTCTGATTCCTATCATCAGTATTTATATCACACTAGAATAACTCCATGGTGAAATATTGCTGCTGGGGACCTGCAACAGTGACTCGAGGTGTCCAGAACGTTTGGAGGGACATTTTTATTCCCTTTTCCAAGATTAAACAAACGCTGGAAAAATGCAGCTGTAGGTTCAGTTGTGTCCGTCCACAACTGAACGTGGGGAAAGTTACAAAACACACCTACATTTACTCCAAGGTAAGTTTACTTTGTTTATTAGATGATTGATTTAACCACCGTTTAGTAAAAGTAATATGATGATTTAGCAGCAGGGAGGGTGAGGAGTGAAAACATCTCTCTGTTAGCATTAGCTCTGGTCCATAGGTCTGTCCCACACCAGAGCTATGTTAACATGAGACAGTCGCAGCATTGTATTAATATAATTAATAAAGTCACGTTAACATCACTAGCCTCACATTATACCTAACAAAATAAATATCCAGGACCATATATATTTGTACACAATGAGGCAGACTTATAGCTGGCTAGCATAAGCCTGCTAGCTGGCTAGCATAAGCCTAGCATAAGGAGATATGTTTTCACTTATCACCCTCCCTTTGAATCCAACTTTGAATCCCAGTAAAGAAGTTTCTCTGGACCGTGAATTAACCGAAGCAACGTCGAACAAAAACAGAGCTGAATTGGAATATAAAAAGGGCTGCCTCGTGGTGGATCATTCACGTTGTGTTAAAACAAACAAAGATGGATATCAGAGGAGCGTTTCCACCCTTAGATACCAACGGAGACGAGTCAGGCTCGTTTCATTTCCAGGAACAGCAGATTAGCTGCAGCAGAGCAGGTGATCATCTGTTTTCTACTAAATATTGATCTCCCAGGCCACCTGATATAAATCAGACTCTCGTTTGGTTCAACAATCCATCCGTTTGTTCTGCCTAAAACCAACAACAACCAGCTTTTAATGGACGACATTTGCTTTGGAGTAAAAGTAACATGAAGGAAGAGGATGATCGTAACTTCTCCTGCAGGCCTGATTTATAGAAATGTTCCCGTCTGTGGTTCTGCAGCAGAAGAGCGTCTTCCCTCAATAAACAGACTCCGCAGACTTATTTTGTTCTCTTCAAATTGGATTTCTTAATCAAATCAAAAGGAAATGATAAGTTCAAGAAAAAAAAGGAATAAATACGAACCACTCTGGCTCCAGCTCAAGTAGAAAGGCAACTGGACTTTCTTGGTCCTTGAAGAAGCTTCAGGTCTTGTCTGAAAGGCCTCTTTGGTTCTGACGGAGTTGACAGGAGGTTCAGGCTCAGAAGCTGTTAATGCACCAGTCATTGACGTGAGTCATCGAACGTGAGGAAAAGGCCCTGACGGCCCACATTAGGGTTGGGTGAATCAGCTATTGACTCACAACAGTGAACGTCCCAACAATAGCCCCACGCTGGAAGGGTAGACCAGTGAGCTCAGTCACCTGGTAGGGTTTGGAGTTCCTCCACGTTGAGAGGGTACCCACCGATCAGGTTTGGACAGATGGTAAGGAAGCCCTCTGGGTCATATTCAGCTGCCTTGGGGCGGACCCAGATTCTTGTTGGCACTAGATAGGCGTGCAACCAATCTGAGAAACAAAGCGTGTGACGAAGGCAGACTGGGATCAACCGAGCGGCAACGTCCCCACTTCCAGGCTAGAGGAACAAAGACTGCAATTCCCCAACCGACCACTAGGTGGTGCCTCCAAAACGGAAACAAAATCCCCACTGACCTCCATGTTCAAATGTCCAACTTCACAACAGAATCAGCTAGCATAGGCTACCATCGTTTTAGCATTTTAGCACTTAGCATCATATTGATTTGTGATCAAATTCCCCACAGAGCATGGCTGTATTTTGAAGAGAAAACATTTCACCGTGCTTGAGTTCGTTGTACGAACCGGCGTGACTGGCTGTGAGCTGCTCTGGGTAAGGGGACGAAGCCCATCAAAGTAGCATCAAAGTAGCATCAATCGAGCATCAGCGACACTGACGCCGCCACCAGAGCAACATTTAAAATGGGAAGTTCCTCGGCGGATGTCTGCTGGCAGCGTTAGATCATTCGAAGAGCCCTCCATGCGGAGGTACACTGGGACCTGCAGCCAATCATCCCGCAACTCGTCCTGACTGCGACGTGCGCGCGTGTGTGCGAGGGGTGGAGCTAAGACAGCTAACTGTCACTGATGGGAGGGACTGTGTAGAAAGAGGAAGAAGAGGCTTCAAAAGCATGCAGTCTACGGACAAAAGACATCCAGAACGAGTTGAGGCGGATTAGGGACACCAGTAAACGTTCTTGAATTTCCACTAAATACCTGGTGTAATTAGCCGTTTAGCGGTCATCTTGGCCATTCTGAAAAGTGTCTGACGTTCCTGTATGCATTTTTACATAAAGTTCTGACTGGTTTGGTACGTTCTGTACCGGTGGAACTAACTACAGTGATCCCTCGTCAATTCGCGCTTTAAGTTCCGCGGTTTTAGTTATTCGCGGATTTTTCAGAAATATATAGTATCATAAAAAATCAAGAAAAAATCGCAGAAACATCACAGGATGTTGTGCGCGTTCTCTCACAGTGAAGAAATGCTGTGAGCCCGCCTGGCCCCTTTAAGAAGGTGGCTTTATGGGTAATGGTGTGGCCTTATGGGTAATGTAGTGTGTGTGTCGTGGGACGGCAGAACGAAAACGGGGTTAGATGAAAAGTGGAGTGAGCATAAACAGCATAAAGTGCTCGTTCCATGCAGGAAAAAAACGGACTTTTTCTTTTGTTGTTGTTAGTGTGTTAGCCGCTAATTACGAGCCAAAAATAGCACAATAGTAAAGAAACCAGCGGTTTGTTTACTACGGTTCAGAGACCAGAGGCTGTGAAGGTAACAGAGAGACCACAGTTAAGCCTTTGTCTTGTGTCACTGCAGTGTCTCGCTACTTTTTTGTGGTTTTTAAACATATTTAAACACATTATTGAGGCTCGGGGGGCTCCGGCTCCAGTTCTTAGAGCTCAGAGAAGAAGAAGAGAGGCGACAGGATGTCTTCATCTGGTAAATAAACCCTGAGCGCTGCTGCTCCTCTGCAGAGCAGGAGGCTTAGTCAGCTTCATCAACAGACTCTCCTCCTCAGCCTGACCCTCTGCCAGGCCGCTGTCACTCAGAGAGGAACCTGACGGTGCTGGAAACCACCGCTCTCTGACCTTGACGAGTCAGGATGGCGAAGCCCGCAGGGGGAGGCCATTAATCCTGGAGTCGGTCCCGGACCAACGTGGACCGCAGTGGAAAAGTCCGGCGGAGGAGAATCAGGCGGGAGGGAGGGGGATGAGGTGGATTAAAAGACACTCAGCAAATCTGACGTGAGTGGAGTTCGGCTTCGTCTGTAATCTGACGTGACGGACCGTGACATCACAGGTCTTTATGTTTCGCCACATCAATGCTGAAATGACGACACTCTTTCTGCACGCGCTTAAAGCAAAAACAACATGGATGTGAGCCGTGTTTCCTGCACGGACCGTCACACGTGCCCGGGAAGGTAAGGAATCAGCTCACGGCGCTGCCATGTAGGTGTTCAGGTCCAGACGCGTAAACGTCACGTCCAGGGCGCCAAGGGAAGGACCAGAGCCGGAGCTGCTGCATCACCGCAGCCTCCCTGCTCTGCTCAGCAGCGGGATGACACGCATTGTGCATCTCCACGGCAACCGTGCGCTCCTCGCGCTCACTGGAGCATCCCCCCTCGTCTCCAGATCACCATGGCAACGCCGGGTGGCAGCCGCAGCGCGGCCTGATTGGATGGTTTCGGGGGGGGTCTGCCCGTGGCAGCGCTCCCACCGGGCTGTCGGCGGCAGACGGCGGCCAGAGTAAACAGAGAATCACGCCTGGGCGCATCGGCTCAAACAGACGGCCGTCTGAGCACCGTCTGCAGACACACAGACCACAGACATCGTTTTTCAGATGATCCTGGAGTAAATTTAGCAGTTGGGTCCCGTCTCCATGCAGCCACTAAGCTAACCTCCGTGTCTCTGGCAGCTGTTTCTTCATTGGTTGTTAAAGATCTCTGATTTCTGACAAGCCCACCAGCATCTTCCAGTCACGCCTGTTGGCCAAAGAGGAGCCAACAGATAAGAGTCACGCACGCTTTTATACTCAACGTCATGCTTGTGTCGTGTGGGGTCAGATCAGGCGTAAACTGGGGCGAGAAAACATTTAGAAGATGACCGAGACGAGAGAGAGAGAGTCTGGCTGGTTCAGAGGCTGGAAGACATGATTATTTTTCTGCAAAAGAATTGTTAATTCTTCATAGTATTTGCAGATTTGTACTATGCACTGTTCCAGTGTATTTGATAGTATTTATCTTTCTTTATTATTATTTTTGAGTTCTTAGTGAGCTCATATATACGGAGCCCTGGAGGTGACATGGAAATTATTTTTTTTATCTCGTGCACACAACTTTTTATCTCGCTCGTATGATTTACTGTAACTAGCGCGCATTTTCATACACACTTCCACCCGGTCAAAGGCTTGAAAGAAGCGCCCCTGTAGAAGGTAAAATTAAGGCGTTTTAACCGATAACCATTATGTCTCCCAGGGCCTCTCAATTGCTCACTTATAAAACCTTACGACTTACTGTAACGCGCTAGTTACAGTAAGTCGTACGCGCTAGATAAAAAGTTGTGCGCGCAAGATAAAAAGTCGTACGCACAAGATAAAAAGTCGTACGCACGAGACACAGTAAGTCGTACGTGTGGGATAAAAAGTCGTGCGCATGAGATTAAAAAAATAATTTCCATGTCACCTCCAGGGCTCCGTACATATATCTCTTTAAACGGGAGATTTTTTTTTTAAATTTCTATTAGGAAAAGTCTATTAGTAAAATATTACACATTCTTGTGTATTTGTACAGTTACATATTACAACAGTTAACACATTATCTTTGGGCCTCTTTTGACCTCGCTGTTGAGTTTGTAAGGTTGTGACTTCTAAGTTAAAAAAAAAATGTATGCTAATAAAACTGTTTGTTCTCCTTTTTCCCCAAATTAGAATCGATAAAGAATTGAATCGTTAAACAGTATCGATAATGAAATCGGAATTGGAAAAATCTTATCAATTCCCATCCCTAGCCATAAAGCTGGTCAGAGGAGACCGACCCTGCTGGTCAGTAGAGGAACTGCAGCAAAAAGCCACTTCCTGGCTGGACGCTACCCTGCAGTGGGTTAGCATGTGACTTCATTCATGATGCTAAGCTTTGGTTGCTTTCCTCGTGCATCACAGGACCGTCACGTTCCCTTCAGTCGGATCATCTCAGCTGCTCTTCGTACCCGTCGGCACCGAGCGTGTCCGCCTGCTCCGCCTCGTCCTCCGTCCTCAGACGGGATGCAGTCTGTGATGCCGCCGCAGACATCTTTGACTCATCTGTTTCTGAGCAGCAGCTGCTTATTCACGTGACTCGACTGGACGCCGTCAGACACAACGAGCTTCACATCTTCTGCTGTGGACGGAGCAGGCGACCGCTGGGCTACCGGACCTGGAGTCTGGGGGGGGAAACGAGCTGCTTGCCGTCACGTCCGGGGACGCAGCTGAAAAAAGGGGCTGTTCTCGGTTTGAAAATGCAAAGATGCCACTAAAATCAACACTGAAGCCAGACATTCAGCATTAAAGGAGGCCCGATGAAGTGTCCCTGCGGGACGTGAGGCCTGTTTGCTGAACTTGGCCCCCCAGGGCCACGTTGGGACGCTGCAAGCACGGAGATATTAATCATGTGAGAACCCGCATTAATCATCATAATTAGTTCTGTGCAAAGTAAACGGCTACGCAGGAAATACCCCACGCACACACACACCCCCCACCACTGCTTTATAGGGATGGAACGGTTACCGGTATTACGGTAAAGCGCGGTAAAATTTTACAGGATAACGATTACCGTTTATGTTTGACTTCATCTCATCATCGCGGTGGATTACCGGGATATGTAATATCAGCCTCATTCAAGTCTGCGAGCGACTCGCAAATGTGTCTCGAGTGAATTTGTAGCTTGTAACATTGGCATCGTAACGTTAGCATGGCGGAAATCGGTGATAGCACGCAGGACATTGAAAAATGACATCAAAAAATGACCGGACCAATATGACAATAAAATCACAAGATTTTGTGAAATTATTAAAATGTATGTTTTTTTAGACATTTGTACAGCAATTAAGAATACCGTGATAATATCGCAAACCGGATAATTTGGTCACTATAATGGGGATATCAAATTTTCCATATCATTACATCCCTACTGCTTTAGTTGCGCTACAGAGAGACGAAAGATGACCAAAGATGAAACGGGGGAAGGAAGGCGTGCAGCTCTGAGCGCTACACAGATGCACGGTACCAAGATGAGGACGGACCGACCGCGGGACGGACATTTAAACATTTAAAGAGCTCCGGAGCTCCTGTCTGGTCCTCCAGAGCCCAGAGTGGGTTGGATGAGTTAAACAGCTCTGATTAATAAACAGCGACACGTCTGCGCTGCTCTTCACACCAGAGCCTCGCTGGGAGCCGGCCAGGCCAACTCTGGGTGTAATGGCGTGTAAAAAACAAACTCAACCCTTCCGGGTGTGTGGAGATTTATGGCAGTCTGTGAAAAAAACATTCCAACAGTTTATTTCCCACGACGGCGACGTGCACATATCACACTCTCAGAGGCGCGCTGGTGTATTTCTGAAGGAAACATATTTCAGCGCCGGAGGACGTTGAGAGGAAGCTCTGGAGCCCACGTCTTTGGTTTCGGCCTGGTGTCGTCGACGACGCCGTCGTCACATGACCCACAGGCTCGCTCTGCGGTGGGCGGAGGGAAAAAAAGGTGCAGTTAACTTACATCCCTTTTCCAAATGATGAATTCTGGAGCTTTATCACCAATCAAACAAACAGATATGGCCACCAGTTCTTTGAAAGGGAAATATTGAAACCAAACTCCAGATTTCATGACTTTATGATGTGATTGTCTCTGAAATGAAAGCTTTCATTGTGCATGGGGCTGCAGGAAAAATCTGAAATTGAGGACTGCTGGGCAGGTTTGGGCAGGTGATGTCACAATAATCAAATTAGATGACAAATCTACTTCCATTCCAAATTTTGGTTCATACTGAAGATATTTCTCATTTACAGTATGCCTTTATCTCAAACCACTTTAAAGTTATAGCCTTCTGAAACCTTGATATCAAAATTGAACATTTTCCAATATGGCCGCCACTTTGTGACATCATAATATGCAAATTATATGAATAATTTTACTCCCATCACAGACTTTGAGTCATACTGAAAAATTTTCCAATTGACAGTATACCTTTATCTCAAACTGCTTTAAAGTTATAGCCTTTTGAAATCTTGATATCAAAATTGTATATTTTCTTGAAAAAGATTTTGGCGCCTAAAGGGTTAACGGACGAATGACGTTTCTACTGACTAGGTTCTCTGGTGAATATCTGTCATCTGCTTCCCAAAGACAAAACAGCAGCGGGGACTTTAAAAAACCAACAAATCAGCCTCGGACCTCGACTGTCTGCCACAGTGGAAGGACGGCGAGACTTAGAGCCCGATGAGCGCCGGACCGTACGTCAACCGCCGCCATCGGGGGCGAGGATGACCTTTGTGCTAAAGGCTGAGCTGCTTCCTCAACAGTCCCATACTTCACGTGACTCTACGCTAGGGATGGGAATTGATAAGATTTTTCCGATTCCGATTCCATTATCGATACTGTTTAACGGTTCGATTCTTTATCGATTCTCTTATCGATTCTAATTTGGGGAAAAAGGAGAACTAACAGTTTTATTAACATCAATTTTTTTTTCACTTAGAAGTCACAACCTTACAAACTCAACAGCGAGGTCAAAAGAGGCCAAAAGCCTGGATAATGTGTTAACTGTTGTAATATGTAACTGTGCAAATGCACAAGAATGTGTAACATTTTACTAACAAATTTTTAGTAAATAAAATAAATAGTAGTAAATAGAAATAAAAAAATCTCCCTTTTAAAAGAATATATGAGCTCACTAAGCACTCAAAAATAATAATAAATAAAGATAAATACTATCAAATACAACGGAACAGTGCATAGAACAAATCTGCAAATACTATGAAGAATTAACTATTATTTTGCAGTAAAATAATCATGTCTTCCAGCCTCTGAACCAGCCAGACTCTCTCTCTCATCACGGTCATCTTCTAAATGTAATGCAGAAGGCATTCGTTTAATAGCATAGCGTTAATGTTATAGCGTGTTTTACAAAGAAGCACATAGGCAGCGGGATAGCTACTAACCAGAGTTACCAGAGGTGATCTTAGCTTGGCTACTGCCGCTGGGTTGAGATCCATCAGTCCAAAGCGTCAAAAACACGACACTCGTTATCGCATGTTGTGTGTTCAAATGTTTCTGCATGTTAGTCGTGTTCCCTCCCGACACTGTTATCTCCACTTTACAATGACTGCAGTTGCCTTGTTGCCATCTTTCTTTGGTGAAGTGAAACCAAACTTTGGAGCGTTTGAACCTGGTGGGCGCCATTGTTGTTTACAACTGCAATGCGCGAGCTAAACCGACGTAACTTAATCATCATCATCATCATCATCATCGGGTCTCTTGCAGGGGTGACGCCATGCGTAAAGCAGTTTCACCAGTCTTCTCCATTTGGGTCGGTCCAGTGCTAGAGGCTCAGCTTCAGTCAGCGACAAGCCTAGTTGGTGTAGGTCCCTGGTAACAGCGTCCATCCATCGTGGGCGGGGAGCACCGCGGGGGCGTTTCCAGCCGGCAGATTCGGGGTCAAAGTGGAGGATAGCGTGAGTGGCGTGTTCAGGAGGGAGTCTTTTGAGATGGCCATACCAGCGCATCCGTGGCTGTGCTGCCAATTGCAACACTGCTGTAACTTAATCACGTAAGTGCTTTCCGGAATTAACTGCGCGTAACTTGCGTAAACTACGTGATTGGTGGTGGTTGGAATCGATAAGAGAATCGTTAGATAAACTGCCAAACGATTCCATGGAATTGAAACACACGGAACCGGTTCTCTACAGGAACCGGTTCTCGATTCCCATCCCTACTCTACGCCGTGTGCTACCGGCGGACGTCAAACTCCACTCCGACACAGAGAAAAGAAAAGACAACTGAGCAGCTGGCAGACAGATTCATAGATCTCCGCGACACATCGAGGTCAACAAAATCACGGTAAGGCCTGCGTACCATCGGTTCAGGAGGAAAACACCACGAACGGTAGTAGAGCAAAGTCTAAATAATAAGAATCATCTACGAATGGAAAGGTTTAATAGGTTTTTTTTGCTGTTTCTCGTTTGGAGATGGTTCAAGCTGTATCTAGCGAAGTCCACCGTTCAGAAATTTGAAGAGATGATTGATAAATCTTTTAAAATCGACACTGGAAGGGGAAGTCTTCTCAGGGAGAAAATGCTGTTAGCGCTGCAGTCCAGGCTTCAACCGCCTTTACTCAACGAAAAACATCCTGAAATACCTCAAGACTGCCTGCTTCAGCTTTTCCTGCACTCTGTCGATTTGGATCAATCAGCTGGTCGGCAGAGCGACCTTTCCAGGGAGAGGTCCGACTGGCGTCGCAACGCTCAAAGACAAGAAGTGACAGGCGGTGCTTTGGCAATGTACAGTATGAAAGAGGGGAAAAAATGGCCTTTAGTGAAAGTAGATCCAAGCTGCTGTCTTTCATCAGCTATCAAGTTCTCGTACAGGGTCAATTATAGCTCTAACAAAAGTAGAGAGCCGTTTAAACCCTAGCTCTAACCCTAACCCAGTGATTTTCAACCACTGTGCCGCAGCACACTAGTGTGCCGTGAGAGATCGTCAGGTGTGCCGTGAGAAATTATCCGATGTCACTTTTTTAAATTTTAAAATTTTATAAAACATTTATTAATCATTTTCTGCAAATATTATGTCATTGTCCAGTGTCTGTGCTGTAAAGACTGGCAGGGTAATTTAATATTCGTCCGTGTGGCAACACGTAGCTGATTGCCTTGTTCCTCCGAGAGACTTAATGATGCACTTGAGAGGTCGTGGTGATAGTCATGGAGAAGTTTTTAAAAAGGACAACTGCAAACTCCGAATTGGGCTCTGTACAAGATTCTGACCCGGATGAAGGCTCTAGTATGAGTGGTGGGAAAAAGAAAGCAAAGACGGTGAGCTCAAGGCAATATAGTGAAAGCTATCTTTCGTATGGATTTACTTTCACCGGGGATGAGATGACACCTACTCCATTATGCCTGGTGTGTGGCGAGAAGCTATCCAACAGCGCCATGGTGCCGAGCAAGCATAAACGCCATCTCCAAACGAAACACCCGTCGCTTCAAAACAAGCCAACGGACTATTTTGTTCGCCTGCGTGTAAATACAGAGAAACAGGCAACCTTTATGAGAAAAACCACAAAGGTAAATGAGAAAGCGCTAAAAGCTAGTTACCTGGTAGCCGAACTCGTTGCTAAATCAAAAAAGCCGCACACTGTGGCAGAGACATTAATACTACCTGCCTGTATAGCCATTGTCAACGAGATGCTCGGCCCCGACGCAGTTAAAGATATAGCTAAAGTCCCGCTCTGATAACACAATTGCCAGACGTATTGATGACATGTCTACAGACATCGAAAGCCATGTTTTGGAAAAGATACGCATCAGTAGGAAATTTGCGTTGCAAGTTGACGAGTCTACGGATATTAGTGGACATTCTCAGCTCTTGGCTAATGTGCGTTTTGTGGATGGAGATGCCATTAGAGAAAACTTCCTATTTTGCAAGGCACTGCCAGAAAAAACAACTGGAGAAGAAATTTTTCGGGTCACATCGCAATATCTGGACCAGGGAGGACTTACGTGGGAAAACTGCACAAGTGTTTGCACTGATGGAGCTGCAGCCATGGTCGGGCGCACCAAAGGCTTTGTGAGCAGAGTGAAGGAAAGAAACCCAGACCTGATTGTTACGCACTGTTTTTTGCACCGTGAGGCCCTCGTTGCTAAGACTTTACCAGCAGAACTGGTTCCTGTGTTGGACGATGTGGTGCGCATAGTGAACTTTGTAAAGACACGACCTCTGAAAAGCCGTATATTCGCATCTCTGTGTGAGGAAATGGGAGCGGAGCATACGGCTTTATTGCTCCATACGGAGGTCCGATGGTTGTCGCGCGGTAAGGTGCTGGCCCGTGTATATGAGCTGCGAGAGGAGCTTAAAATGTTTCTGACAAATGAGAGGTCTGATTACTCAAATCTGTTTTCAAGTGATGAGTGGTGCGCAAAGGTGGCATACCTGGCTGATATATTTCATCATCTGAATGAACTGAACACAAGGATGCAGGGCCGAAATGAAAACCTGCTTACAAGCACAGATAAAGTTAATGGATTCCGTTTAAAGGTCCACCTCTGGCAACAACATGTGCAACGTGCCAACCTGGAGATGTTCCCACTCACAGAGAAACGGCAAAGTCCGACTGTTGCACTGTGTGAGGTAATATGTAAACATTTGAAAAGTCTTGAGGAGAAGTTGTCATTTTATTTCTCTTCAGCCTCCACTGAATGCTTTGACTGGGTTAGGGACCCATACAGCTCAGCATCAGTTGTTGGAAAGGACATGACTTTACAAGAGCAGGAGGAACTAACTGAACTGAAACAGGATCGGGGTTTAAAACTAAGATTTGCTGATCTTCCTTTGGACAGTTTTTGGTTGACTGCTGCCAAGGAGTTCCCCATTCTGGCCAACAAAGCTGTTCTGACATTGCTCCCATTTTCCACAACATATCTGTGTAAGCTGAGCTTTTCAAGCCTAACTTCTATAAAAAATAAAAACAGAGAGAGACTGAGAGCTGTTGAAGAAGAGCTTCGTGTGTGTCTTTCTTCTATTCCTGCCAGGATATCGGCTTTGTGTTCATCTAAACAGGCCCAGGTTTCACACTGAGTGAGTATAAATAAATTGAGAAATTATATTGTAATTAAATATACTGTTCAGAGTGTCATTTTATAACATTTTTAGTTAGTGGTGTGCCGCAAAATTTTTCCAATGTAAAAAACGTGCCCTGGCTCAAAAAAGGTTGAAAAACACTGCCCTAACCCTAACTACGCCTGATCCTGTTCTGCCAAGCCTCCAGTTCTGGAGTTTTCTACGCTGGTTTCGCCCATCGTTTTGCACGTCGCCTTAGTGTAGCAAGTGCAGACGGAAAAGGAGCGACGTTGCGACGTCTGAAATCATCCGCGTTCATGCAACGTGACATTCAGAAGGCGTGAAGAAGCTTGTGACAGTTGCGGGATTCACCATGTTTGTCGACGTCGGCGCCGGGCTCGTTGCTGCCCCCCGGTGGATACGTTGCTCTTAAATACCATACGTGCGTAAATGGGCCGCCGAAGTAGCAAACCACACATTTAACTTGTGACGGAGCAACAGCCTCTGATTGGAATCAAATTTGGGAAAGAAAAATGTATTCATGTGATTTTTTGGGGGCTCTTCAGACTTCCAAAAATCTCTCCAGATACGCAGAGAATTAGATTCGGGCCGACAGATCCTAACTGCGTGACAATCGTGTTTCTGGCGTCCCAGAAATATGTTTGCTTTGTCTTTTCATTTCTTCTACATTTTAAAAGTCCTTTCATTCAAGGCTGATTTCTCTGTGGCTTTTATTGAGTTTATGTCTCAGTGTTAATCTTTAAGTCCTTTTGAATGCCATCTATGTTGGGAATTTATCATTACTTCATGAAGTAATTCCATGACTTGCTGAGATGTTTCAGTTTGGACACCCGTCGCTATGCTGCTACCAGGGAGGATGCTTGGAGGTTTACGGGGAGATAAAGAGAAAGACCTGCTTTCGCATATTAATAAACACTCCAACCTGCAAGAGCAGAGGCAGCCAACCAGGAAAATACACAACAGAGAGATTAAGGAAATCCAGATAATAAGAAGCCCCTTAAGCCTCTTAAGATGATATCATGTGAAACGGCTTTAAGGGAGACCGACACGTTCAGGAACAAATCACGGAACAAACAAAGTGGTTTATCTCAGATGCACAGGCTACAAAACATTCAGCACACCTGTCAAACATCACATGACCTGGATGACAGCGGACTTCACACATTATTTACAAGTAATTTAAATTAGATAAGGAGCTGCTTTCATCTCTGTCCCTGATTGTTTTTTAAGACCTTTTTTCTTGTGAGTCACTTACTCGTCCTCATTTCACCGCCTCCTTCCTAACAAAGAGGAAGGAACAGGGACAAGTTTCTGAAACAGAACCTGTTGAAATCCTTTCGCTGTAGCAGGTGAGTAAAAGCAGCAACGCCTGCAGCTCTGATGGACATGATGGACCCACTTTGGAAGTGAGTAGCATGAGGGCGCAACACCATTTTCAAAAGATGCAAAAAGGTCGACTGCTGTGAAGTGAAGCTTAAAGGGCACCTCGCACTTGACAAAATCCTTATCTAACTCAATATGGCAAAAACTCTTGTTACAGGTACTCTCCTTGCTGAAACACCAACATTTGTCATGAAACCCTTTGACCATAGACCACCAAAGACGAGGGTGATGCCCTCCGTTGCCAAACTGAATTGTGAACTCCGTGCATCGCGTCAGCATCGTCAAAATTTTGGGGAGTTTCAACATTTCAGCATGTTGCAGCAATGCACCGCTGCTCTAAATGCCCCACTGGCTACCAGCGTTCTTGAACTCCACCTTAATGGCTTGTATTCCCAATGGATCACTGCGTTCCTCCCAGGAACGTTGCCTGGCACTGCCATCCCCACGTGCGAGGCAAGCCCTGTCCAACTGGTTTGCTGATGGTGTGATGAGCTACCATAGGCCATAAGAGCAGGGGCGTTCCTCTCTCCATCTTCAACAATCTCTTAAAGACACACCTCTCCTGAACTCACCTTCTCTCCTAACATGGAACTTTTCCTTACCCTCATCTTGTTCCGGCTCCACCGAAACAACATTCAAAATGAGTCCTGCCTGAGCTGAAATCAGGAGCTCCGCTAAGACCAGCTGTCTGATGACCTGCGCCGCCTGTAGGTTGGGGCATGAATGATTGTGGATCCCAGTGGACTTCTGCTACTTCCTGAGTCAGCTCTTGCAGAGCTTGTTTCTGATGTGGCTGCTTAACCACTCAGGAAACCCAGTGAATTAACTTGGAAGGGTTCTGAAATGGTCTGAGGGGAAAGCTCCTCGATCGTAGGACCCAGCTTCTGCAGGAGGATGAGGCTGATGAGCTGGAAACAGCTCAGCTGGTGTCCTCTGGTTGGCCATGGCCAGTGATCTTCAAATGAGAACAAAGATAGCTCCTTCAGGCCGCTTTGCTTCGCCTCCAAAACCCTTTCAGGCCAACCCACAACTGTCTCTTACCAAGAGAACAAGTTATACTCTCAAAACTGTTCTTTGAACCAGACTGTAATTACGTTCATTTCTGTTGTAAAGTTTAACATCGGAGCCAATGGAGACTGACTCTCTTTTAGAGCCAGCCCCCAGTAGCCAGTAGATAAACTAAATGTTTTGCCACCACAGTGTTGGCGACTGTTTGGTAAGTCCACGTCTTTCCTTTGAGGGAGTCAGAGATTCATTCAGTGGACAGGAGAACATTTTACAGTCTCCCAGATGACATCTGGCTGCACAAAGAAAAAAACAAAGAAAGCAAACCAGATATTTTAGTAAACTTAGCCAACGAGCTTTTCGTCTAAAAGTCAGTCAAAAAAAAAAACAACAAAACAAAGTGTTGCCATTGTTTCTGTGTTAATAGCACGTTGTGCCAACGCATGATGTGGCATCAAAACATACGAACCCTTAAAGAGATGATCACGCTTTTCAGTACAGCAGCTTTAAATATGGAGACACGTGACATCTTTAAGCATTTAAATAAAAGTACTCGGTGGTTTCTGACTACAGCCGGCCTGAATCGAACTGGAGCAGATTCAAAAAGAGATACTTTGCATTTAAACACATCAGACACAGTCACAGTCTTGTGGTTAAGAGCTGCAAAAAAGAAAAGAAAAGACTCATGGAACCAGTCTTCTCCAACCCTGCTCAAAACCAGAGCACACCCACCTCAGTTGTCTCAGTCCAGTGAGTCCCCCTGGACTCTGAAAAGAAAAGAAAACCCTGGTCCTCAACCAGTCTCCTACCTCTGTCCTCAGTGGCCTCCTACTCTGGTCCTCAGTGGCTCCCTACCCTGGTCCTCAGAGGCCCCTACCCTGGTCCTCAGATACTCTTTACCCTGGTCCTCAGTGACCTCCTACCCTGGTCCTCGGTGGCCCCTACCCTGGTCCTCAGTGGCCCCTACCCTGTTCCTCAGTGACCTCCTACCCTGGTCCTCGGTGGCCCCTACCCTGGTCCTCAGGGACTCTTTACCCTGTTCCTCAGTGCCCTCCTACCCTGGTCCTCGGTGGCCCCTACCCTGGTCCTCCTCACCCTGGTCCTCAGGGACCTCTTACCCTGGTCCTCAGTGACCCCTCCCCTGGTCCTCTGGCCCCTACCCTGGTCCTCAGGGACCTCCTCCTGGCTCCTACCCTGGTCCTCATGGTACCCTGGTCCTCCTACCCTGGTCCTCAGTGGCCCTCTACCCTGGTCCTCAGGGACTCTTTACCCTGGTCCTCAGTGACCTCCTACCCTGGTCCTCGGTGGCCCCCTACCCTGGTCCTCAGCGGCCTCCTACCCTGGTCCTCAGGGACTCCCTGCCCTGGTCCTCAGTGGCCTCCTACCCTGGTCATCAGGGGCTCCCTACCCTGGTCGTCAGGGGCCCCCTACCCTGGTCGTCAGGGGCCCCCTACCCTACATGTTTTAGATGTTCCCTGCTCAATCACACTGGCTTCAACCAGTAGGCCACTGACAGCCTTGTTAGGGTTATGATGACCATCCAATCAGGAGGGACCGATCAGAGAAACATCGAAAGCATGCAGGGCAGGGGGGGCCCTGAGGAGCAGGGTCGGAGAACGCTGCATTAAACCATCCAACCAAATGTCCACATGTTGTCGCTTGTTCCTGAGGTGCATGGAAAACAAACAAGCTTAAGCTGGATTCACAGCACCGGAGAAGAGACATTCTCTAATGAAGATCTATGAGGCGGCTGCTGATCTCTGCAGATGTTCCAGCCGTCGATGTTCCTCCCGTTGTCACCTCGGTATGACTTCTATTTATAGCCCCCCGGTTCAGAAGGCCAATCAGACATCGTGTTTGTCCCCGCGGAGGGTTTGCTCTCCTGTAAAAAGGCTCCCAGTGCTGAATCAATGGTGGGAGCAGGAAGTCATTACGGAACGACAGCAAAGTGACAGGTTGTAAACAGAACCTGAGGGTGACTGTTAGCCTGGTCCCATCTCCACTGCAGGATACGACAAGATGTCATTCAGCGAGAGACGGCCGTCTCAAATTTCTCTCCTCCCCCGATAAGGGTCGATCAGTGTCAAACGCAAGTGTGAAATGATTTGTGGAGAGGTTACTGAACGAAAGTCCTGGTGACCACCAGCAAAGGACATTTGTTTACTTAATTTTAGATGCAAAGAAAATCATGCAACTGAATTTCAGGTTGTGTCTCTCCACGAGCACGTTTCTTGTTACACGTGGTGGCGAACTGAACTGTCAATCATCTCATCCCTGATTTATGCTGGACGGCACTTTAGAGGCAGCTGCTCTGTGCAGAGCTGTAAACCGGGTCAATCAGATGCAGGGTTTGAATCCTGCCGCGTCAACAAACAGCAACACGGGAACATGTTGAAGCATCAGCAGCGGGGTGGAAATTCAGTAGGAGGCAGCAGAAGAAGAGCCTCCAGGAGACAAACAGTCCTGTCAGGAGAAGCAGCCTTTGTGCCATAAGCAGGAAAAAATAAAGGGTCCATAATTGCACTGTGCGTGATAACGGCATTTGAAGCGTAAGGAAAATTCATCAAAGAGAATCCTAAAGAGCGACGATGGCATCAGAGCGACATGTCACCTCGTTCTCGCAAAGAAGTCAGCGTGTGAAGTTGCTGATCTTCTCCCTGCGTCTTCACGTCAAGCCCAAACGTCATCTGCATGGATGTTTCTGGAACTGGGTCACCGTTGGAGGTGGCAGCGACGGTGGGCTGGTTTCACGCTGACAGGCGAAGAGGCTTGGAATCACAACTATCGACAAAAAGGTGGTCTCCTGTCTGTACTCTGCATTATGTATGTCTGTCTCATTTGTCATTGTCTAGGTGTTTACGAAAAAAAAGACACCAGAAACGGTATGGGGAAGTACTGACTAAATCCGTTCAACTAAACATGAGAAAATGACGGGGACTAAAATTAATTTAAAAGTGTCAGAAAACGTTAAAGAGTGACTCTGCAAGGGATGCCGAAATTGCCCACATTAATATGATAAGTGACTCGTCACTGCCCCCTGATGGCCGTGCTGCTTAACAGCAGGACAAATGCAAATGATACACAGAAGAACGTGAAGTAGTCACAGAAAAATGACAGGAAGAGGATTTTTAAAATAAAACACCAGGAGTGGTCTCTGACTTGTGAACCGGCTTCGCGCTAACCTGTGGAGGCTGAGTGCAGACGATCAAGAGGGTTTTGGAAGAGATTTGAACCACGCACAAGGATGCTCCGTTTATAAGTCAAGAGCACACCACTCATCCTTTAAAGTGTATAACTGTAGAAAGAACAAGACGCGATGAGCTTTCCGTCCTTAAATTCGCAGACTACTGCATGATAACCGTGTGATCTTGAAACCTCCGGGTTTAACTCTTAGGGCCAATTCCAATTCCTCTCTTAACCCTCAATCTCAACCCCTGCCCATAACCCTCAATTTTTGGCCCTCAATCTTAACCCTCGAAAGTAAGTGTAAGGGTTATCTTGTGACTTAGAAATGGGACACCCCTCGAGTGCAGTTACGTCATCAGACTGAAATGTATCAGAGCCGTGTTGTCTCTGTATTTCCTGAAATGACACAGGGATAACATTGAAAAGAGCGCCGTATATTCTCCAAATAATATTAGCAAATAACACAATAGAGGACACATTATTCAGTCCTCCGTCGCTACACAACAAGGTATACAAGTAACGGGGAACTGACCTGGACCTCCGACGGGACTGGGACCCCGGCCGTCGGTCCTGGGACGGCGGACCGGGACCACCGACGAGTACAAGTAACGTGAAGCCGACCTGGACCGCTGACGGGACCAGGACCGCCCCGGTCGGCGGCCGGGGACCACCGACGAGTACAACGTGAAGCCGACGGGACCCCCGGTCAGGCAGCAAACATCGTAAAGTAAAAAAATAAATGTTACGCAACAACGATGTTAATCCATCAAAAAAATCTCAAACAAACACAATTAAATGGTTTTGTAACATTTATATCTTTAAGATATACGAAGATACTTACATTTGTAGCTAGCTTCTGGATAGCCCTTACTTCCAAGGGTGGTGTCAGAAAATCTCAATTTTGAGGGCGATACAGCCCTCAAACTCGTCCCTCAACTTGACTTGCTAAGAATTGGGACATCACTTGACCTTAGCGGGAGCGCACATTTTTGAGACTGAGGGTTGAGATTGAGGGTTAAGGGAGGAATTGGAATTCACTCTTAATCTCACAAATTCAGCTGAGCAGTCAGCGCTCGCTGGCGATCTACTTCTGAAATGTCCCCTGTTGGGCTTGAGGCTGTGCTGAAGACAGCACAACCGGATCGCAGCGCTCCCGCGCCGTAAAACCCCCGCTGGGTCAGACCCGAGGTCCCACTGAGGAGGGAGCAAAACTGCGAAACTGTGCAGGCTTCAAGAATGGGATGCTACGACAGCGGTTCCTTTATAGCGTCTCTGCATTGGCACCGAGCCAACCCATTTGCAAAGAACTGAACTTCTTAACACTGAACACCAGGGGGCGTGTTACACATCTCACACAGCGTTACAGAGGGCTGGTGGGAACTACAGGACAAAAAAAAACCAGTGTATTCGCTATTCTGATGATAATACTCTGTGTAGCAGGATAAATAGCTTGGAATTAAAATGAAACCAAAACTTACTTAATGAGCATCAACATTTGTCCTATAACTTTAATGTCACATGACATGTGCAGTGCGACCAGGCTGACAAACATTATCGGTTTCCCAACTGTGGCTTTCCTCTGAACTTTATAAAATATGACCTGCTCCCCTTTCGCTGTGTCTGCGTGAAGTTTGGAGTTAAAGCACTGAAATGAGAGTAAGAAAAACTCCATTCTGCTAAAATCACCCATCTCCTGCATTTTTCATTCGCTGCTCTTCTTCTGTGAATCGAGCTTTTTCATTTTGCATGCTCTGACTGAAAACTGAACCCCAGACGTCAGACATGCAATACGAGGCTCAAGACAACAAGGTTTGATCCCTCATTCTTTGAACGGCATTACGATCTTTTAAACGGCTCTCTACCTAAATCTGGGATGGAGCCAGACGGCGTGTCTTCAAAGATCAGGCGTGCGGTCCATTAACTGCAGAGCTCCCTAAAGCTGTTGCCTCAGATCAGACATGTCTGAGTGAGCCACTCTCCTTAATGCAAAAGTCTTGTCATCCGCAGGGAGAGGAGCGCTGACGTGGCCAGATGGACACGCGCTGCCGGGGCTCGGCATGACGAGGAACTTCATTATGGACCAATGAAGGTGCAGGAGGATGCGTCATGATAATGGTCCTTACAGAGGCTCAAAGGTAGAGAAAAATACAATTACAGGACATGGATTCGAAACAATCATCTGGTTCTTGCCAGGGCTTATACGAAGGTAAATATAACTTCAGAAACAACACAGGATATATTCAGGCTTGGAGTCATGGGCAAAAATTCATATCCTGGTATTTTTAGGCCGGACTACAAGTAAACAACATGAATCATATTAACATCAGAGCTCATTTAAATGGTTAAAAATGAACTTGGTGCCAGACATAGTATGATGCAGCAAAGACTCTCCACAGTATTAACGTGTAACTCGAAAGAAATAGACACGCATTTCTGCTCCGATAGAAATGTGTGCCGTTACTTTATAATTCTGGCTTTATAAAGTCCGACATTTTTTTCTTGGTATCTTTCTCCTGAAACCCACAACTTTATTTCTTGAAATGGTTATAACATGTGATGGAGATGTCCAGGTACAGATGCAGAGAGGCCTTAGCTGTGGTGGTGCCAGACAGGAAAGTTTAAAGTATTTTACCAGAGGCTTAATTTAATCGTATTTGGAGGAAAATTATTGCATAAATATGACAATTTGCATTCTGATGTGGCTCAGGCTCACCTGAATTATTAATATCAACTGCGAATAATATAGCCTGTAAAGCAGTTTTACCATTAAAAAAAAAACTTTCTATCTCTATCTCCCGAGACCTGACTGAGATATCGTTGGACCATTTACTACGAATCCAGAGACAGTTTTTGTAACTGGCACGACAACATAAATATTCAGAGAGAATTTAGGGCGAAGCTGATTCCAAGTCAGACTGAAAGTGAGTCATAGTTGCAAAGAAACTGTTTACCAGTCGCTCTCTTTTTGAAATTATCATATGCTTGGGGATTTTTTCAGTTACTGATTGTTCATCATCCAGAGGTTAAAATTATCGTATAAATACAATAATTGTCGTACATCTGGGAACACTGCTCAGCCACACCCTGTAATGGACTTGGAGACTAGAGGGGAATAATTAAAAAAACAAAAAACAAAAAAAACAAAACAACAACAAAAAAAAAAAGTCTTAAAGCACCATTAAGTGCATATGGATATCAGGATATATTGCCATTTACGGTATACAGGTAGTAGAAGATACTATAAGATAAAAGATGCCCGTATAAGATACTCGTACAAATTACTACCCGTATAAGACACTACCTGTATATGATACTACCTGGATAAGATACCTGTACAAGATACTACCCGTATGAGATACTACCTGTATAAGATACCCGTATAAGATGCTACCCATATAAGATACTACCTATGGGGTGGCTGTAGCTCAGTTGGTAGAGCGGGTCATCCAGTCACGGGAACCCTAACTTGCCCCGAGTGGGTTGGCAGCACCTTGCATGGCAGCTGCCACCCATTGGTGTGTGAATGTATGTGTGAATGGGTGAATGAGAGGCCATTGTAAACCGCTTTGAGGGCACCTTGAAAAGCGGTATATAAGTGCAGTCCATTTACCTGTATAAGATACTACCTGTATTAGATACTACCCGTATATGATACCTGTATAAGATACTACCCGTATAAGATATTACCCATATATAATACTACCCGTATAAGATATTACCTGTATAAGATATTACCCATATAAGATTCAAGATTCAAGATTCAAGTCTCTTTATTGTCATTATGCAGGCATAACGAAATTTTGCACGACACCCGGCAGGCACACACATAAATACACACATAAATAAATCACACAGATAAATAGATGAAAAATATATACATTCTTGTAGGTGATATTTACAGATTGTCAGTGTTTATTTACAGAGAACTGGCTGTGCGGGGGTTGATGGGAGAGGTGGGTGGGAATGAGAATGGGAGATAAAGTGCAAGTGACACAGAGGTGTGAATCTGTGTGAGAGGTAGGTGATTGTGTGTGGCTGTGGGGGGGAGGGTCCATGTTTAAAGCTCTGTAGGGGGGTGGGGTACAGTGGTTCACTACAGGGGGGCTATGGCTTTCACAGCTCCCGAGACCTGACTGAGATATCGTTGGACCATTTACTACGAAGCTCTGGGGAAGAAGCTCTGGGGAAGAAGCTGTCCCTCAGTCTTTTTGTTGTGGCTCTGATGTTTCTGTACCGCTTCCCCGATGGAAGCGCTACAAACAGTGCATTGCCCGGGTGGGCATATAAGATACTACCCATATTAGAAACTACCCATATAAGATATTACCTGTACATGATACTACCTGTATAGGATATTACCTGTATATGATACAACCATATAAGATATTACCCGTATAAGATACTACCCGTATTAGATACTACCCGTATAAAATACTACCCGTATAAGATATTACCCGTATATGATACTACCCGTATAAGATATTACCCGTATAAGATATTACCCGTATTAGTTACTACCCGTATAAGATATTACCTGTGTAAGATATAACCTGTATAAGATATTACCCGTATAAGATACTACCCATATTAGATACTATCCGTATAAAATACTACCCGTATATGATACTACCCATATAAGATATTACCCGTATAAGATACTACCCGTATAAGATATTACCTGTATAAAATGTTACCCGTATAGGATACTATCCGTATATGATATTACCCATATATGACACTACCCGTATAAGATATTACCTGTATAAAATACTACCCATATAGATTACTATCCGTATATGATACTACCCGTATATGATACTACCCTTATAAGATATTACCTGTATAAGATATTACCCATATAAAATACTACCTATATAAGATACTACCCGTATAAGAAACCCGTATGTCGTTCAGCTCCAGGAAATATTACAACGGGTCATTATGTATTTAAAAAAAAACAAAAAAAAAACTGAAGCTATAAGTCGAAGCTAAAAAGCAGCGTGTGAGTGGCTAAGTACACCCCTACGATGAACCAAAGCAAGTCCAAATCACCCCCCACCCCAACCACTGTGCTTGACAGTTATGCGCTGATGTGCTTTTCTCCCAACTTAGTGCTGTGAATTATGACCAGAGATCTCCAGCTTGGTCTCAGCTGTCCAGAGGAGATTGTTCCAGACGCCTGGTGGTTTGTCCAGATGAAACTTTCCAAGCCTAAGCTTTGTATTCACATTCTTTACGGGGAGAATGCACTTTCTATCAACTTTTGAACTTTAACTTGCCAACTAAGGCCTGCTGAGTTTTTTTTTTTTTTTTTTAACAGTTTCTAAAATTACACATCTCGTGGTCTGACCTGATTGTGAACTCACTGAGACGTCCCCTCCTGGGAAGACCAGCAACTGTCTCCACTGTTTTCCACTTGAGAATAATCGTCTCTCACTGGAGAACGACGGACTCTTCATTTAAAATGTTTTTGACACTGATACCAAAACAGACGTTTATCTTCGATACTGATACCCGATACTTCTTATTATACCACTGTCATAAAATTCAGATATAAAGCAAGTTCCTTTGGACATTCATGGAGAAACCTTTCATTTTTTTCTTCTCAGTAATTTTAGAAGACAGAGACAGATTGTGGTTTAACTTGAGCTGTGTTTCTACCCCGTTAGACGTCAGAACCGAAACCGGGGGACGTAAAAAGCGAGTGGACAGTTTCTGTCTGCTCCTGTCAGGGTTTGTATCCAGCTCAGTTGTCAGCCAGTATTTTGTCTCCTCATATTCTTAAAATGTCATAAGTCGCAACTCAATCTTAAAATTCTGAACGGCAGAAAAAAAACTGTTTTTAAAGTGATTCATTCAAGCGTCTCATTAAAAAAAAAAAAAACCCGGAAGATGGCAGAGAGAGCAGACATGTAGTCAGGTACTCTCCCAGGTCGGGCATTAAAAACCCACCATGTAAATGTAACTCAACAACTTAAAGTTATAATATGGGTGGGAAAGAAGAACAGGGAAAATTAACCAGAAACAAGAAAAAGTTGAGTTACTACCAGGGACGAGCTCTGATAACGAAGAAAGCGAACACGAGGAAGACACAGCAGAGAAAATGGCTGGACAAGATCACAACGAGACTCTACGAATCGGGCTAAGGCCAAAGATAAATAACATGCTATTGGATGAAATTGAAAAAAAGAATAAATATTTTAAGCTGAGCTACCATGAAGTAGGCTCAAAGGCCACCAAAATACTAGCCAAACGTATAAGAAAACAACAAGTAATGAGTAACATATGCAAGATTAAAGATCCCCATACAGGTGAGATCCTAACTACTCCAGACGGTATTGAAACCATCTTCCAAAGATATTACCAGGAGCTATATACTCAACCTGCATCTGCAGAAGAGAATGAAATGATTGCATTCCTGGAGAAGCTAGACCTACCTTCAATTGGACGCATACAAAATGACAAATTAACAGCTGAAATTACAATAGAAGCAATAAAAGCACTGAAAAAAATAAGTCACCGGGGAGTGACGGATATCCAGCGGAGTGGTACGGGATATTTAGAGAAGAGCTGTTGCCGCTGCTCATTGCCTCTTTCAACTGGACACTCCAAAACAATAAAATACCCCCATCATGGGCTGAGGCAATAATTACAGTCATACCGAAACAAGGAAAGGACAAAGAATACTGTGCAAGCTATAGACCAATCTCAATATTAAATGTTGACTATAAAATATATACAACAATATTTTCAAAAAGGCTGAACTTCTTTATACCAGAAATAATAGAAGAAGATCATCAGGATTTATAAAAGGACGACAGACGCATGACAATATTAGAAGAACACTACATATAGTGGAGCAAGCACAACAAGATAAAAAGAGCACTGTACTAGTAAGTATCCACGCAGAGAAAGCATTCGATTGTGTTAATTGGAATTTTTTATATAAAGTACTAGAGAGATTTGGTTTTAGCAAAAAATCCGTACAGTGCATAAAAACACTTTATCAACGACCGACTGCAAGAATTAAAATTAACGGGAGCTTAACAGACAAAATCAGATTGCAGAGATCAACAAGGCAAGGATGTTGTCTGTCACCCACTTTATTTGCCCTTTTTATAGAGCCGCTGGCACAGGCTATTAGGCAGGACGAAGACATCAAGGGAGTGGTGGTGAATGGTGTAGAACAAAAAATAGGACTTTTGGCAGATGATGTAATAACCTACCTACAACACCCAAATGAGTCATTACCTGCATTGATGAAACTTTTGGAAGCGTTTGGGCGCCTATCAGGATATAAAATAAATGTCACAAAGACACAAATATTAGCCCTCAACTATAGTCCACCAAAAGAGATCCAAGAATTATTTAATTGCAATTGGAAACTCAAGAGAATTGAATACTCGGGGGTCATAATCACAAAAGGACTATCTAAATTATATAAATCCAACTACGACAGGATAAATCAGGAAATCCAAAAAGACATTGAAAGATGGTCAACACTAACTCTAGATCTCAGCTCACGAACACAGATAATCAAGATGAATCTTTTGCCAAGGCTACTGTACTTATTCCAATCCCTACCAGTGGACGTCCCACCGTCTCAATTTATGAACTGGAATAGAGTAATTTCAAGGTTTGTGTGGGGTGGACAAAAAACTTAGGATAAGATTGGAGACTCTTCAGCTGCCAAAGGATGAAGGGGGGATGGGCCTTCCAAACTTGAAAGCATACTTTCAGGCAGCTCAGTTGAGGTATATTGTTGGATTGTGTAAACCCGACTATATTGCAAAATGGAAAGAGATGGAAACATGGCTTGGCGAATATCCACTGCAGAGTATTTTAGGAGATGAGGACACATACAAGGTAATGAAAGACCAAGTAAACCCAATTACAATGTTCACACTAAAATTATGGTTCAGCATAATAAAAAAATATAAGATCCAGAAAGATGTCAATTTATTAAAGTGGGTGGCATATGACAGCAAATTCAAACCAGCTACACATGATAAAGGGTTCAAGCAGTGGGTAACCAAGGGAATCACAGCATGGTGTGAGCTAGTGAAGAATGGACAGCTGGAGAGTTTCCAAAATATAAGAGAAAAGTATGATTTGAATAACCAAGAATTCTATAGATATCTACAACTTAGAGATTACTTCATGAAAGAGATCAAGATGGACCCCTCCAGAGAAGTGAATGGTGTGATCCAATTCATAATCGACACATACAAAGAAACCAAAGGTAGAATTATATCCGGGTTATATAAAAAATTGATACTAAATAAACATTCAACTAAATATATAAAAGAAAAATGGTAATCGGAATTTCAGATAAAAATTACAGAAGAAGATTGGCTAAATATGTCTAAAATCCACCATACATCCACTAGTTCACGGATCTGGAGGGAGTTCTCCTGGAAAAATCTGATTAGATTTTTTATTTCACCCAAAGTAAAGAGTAAACAGCTGAACAAAAATATACCCTGTTGGAGAGACTGTGGAGTAATGAATGCCGATCATTCACATATTTTCTGGAAATGTAATAAAATCAGACGGTATTGGAACATGCTGCATGATACACTGTTGAAAATATTTGGATACAAGATTCCAATGTCTGCTATAGTACTGTATATGTGTAACTTAAGTGAAGAAAATATAAGAACGAGGGACAGATACCTGGTAAAAATATTACTAACAGCAGCTAAAAAAGTTATCACAAAAAAATGGGGAAGAGAAGATATTCCAACACAAGACCAATGGACTCAACTGGTAGAGGGAATGTACACAACAAAGAAAATGATACACCGTCTGAGACTACAGGAGGCGCAATTCGAAGAGAAATGGACAAGATGGACAAATTATATGAATGAACAGCGACAAAACAAAAGACTTGATTGAACAAAAGAAAGTAAGATTTGGACAAATGGTTCTGGAAGTGACTCCCACGTTTGTATTTGTTTGTGTGTTTACTTGTATTCACTTTAATGTTGTATGTTTGTAGAAGTAAAAACTTCAATAAAAAACAAAGTGGGAAAAAAAAAAACAAAACCCACACAGTCTCTACAATCTCACAAAGGGGTCAGAAAATAAAAATAATTAAAAACAAATAGTTGTTTTTACATCTGTTTAAGAGCTGACTAAGTACCAGAAGAATTTCAGATTCATGTCCTGACACATTAAACTCAACAAATGAGTCTCAGTGTGTTGGCTGTGTGGTGCGATGAAGAGGATGGAGAAGCCTGGAGAAACAAACTCATCAGCTGCAGTGAATTTGGTGCAAGCTGTGACATCACGGTGGGTAATCGGGGGGGCATCTCATCGTGACTGGCATCTCTTGGCACGCGTGTGGTGGATCTGGGGGCTCGCAAATTTGCACGCCAGCAATCAAAGACGAGCGAACGCCGCCACAAGTAGGTCAGGCAGGTAAAACCGCGTGAACTGGTGTGACGTTTGGCGATCGCCTGCCTCTACATCCGCCTCCTCGCGGTTTGACGTGGATTGAATTTTTGCGACTATGCGAGACTCCGTGTGAGCAAACAAAGTGGGACGAGCATCAGACCTGCATTCATGGGCGTGTTTCAGTCATGGGACACAAGTCGGCATGAAAGCGGGCGTTGTTTGAAGCTTTGGAGGCCATCCACCACCACAAGCATGTAAAATGTCATATTTGTGTTATTTTGTTAGGAAGAATGCCTCTCCGGCCCCGCGGGCCCGGTGCCACTTCGCCCTGTTTCGCCTGACTTGGCCGGAGCAATTCATCACCGCCGCCGGGTTTCGTTGTCAGGCGGGGCCCCGAGGTGAAGACGGGGGACACCTTCAGGATGTTTTCAGGCACGGGGGCGAATTTATTTGCCGAAGTAAAAGCCATAAAAACACGTCAGCTCCGCAAATTGAGGCAGGATCTCAACACGCCGGAGGGCAAAGCTGAAGTCTCCCACCGGGACTGAAGCCTGGATAACGGCGACACGGGCCCCGTCAGCCGGTAACTGATCTGAAAGAGTGGAGCCCAGGTCAGAGGTCCTTAATGATTTCACTACAAGAACAAATGAAACTCAGGAAAAAGGAGCATGACCATCTAAATCCTCCTCAAGCCACTTCAGTCCAGAGTAAACCTCATTCAGGTGGTTTCAGAATAATGAAAACCAGGCCTTGTGGTAAAACTTCAAATTTAAGTCATGTAAAATATTTCTCTGAAAGGCTCCCCTTGTGTCTGCAGCAGAGCTACTGGGTTTTGCAGATTCAAAAGAGGAAGATTCAAAAGATAAATCAGGAAATGGAGATCCGGTGGGTCCTGGAGCGACACCAGACCATTACCAAATAAGAACTGACAGTTAAGGTAAAGAGTAGAGCTCTTCAACAAGCCCCTCCGCCCTTGTCTCGGCCCTGGGGACCCACCGCCCTGCCCCTTCTCATGGACCTTGATGACGGGTTGAGGTGGCCATCCAGACATCTGGACCGGGTCTACTGAAGTGGGGCGATCCCCGAGCTGAGTGGTAACAAGACAAAGGCGGTCTGCCATGTTCACAGTTCCAGTCTGGTCCGCCGCGGTGGTCACGGGGCATCACCTGGACACGGCGCAGTGTGTTAGCTTGTGTGTTGCTTGGCTGCTGTTGCACGTTAATGTCTTATAAAGGATATGAAACTGAGCTCCCCCCTCTCCCCTTCCACAGAAATAAATGAAAACAAACCAATTAAGCTGTTGAGTGGTGTGAAGCTGTCAGAGGTCAGAAAGTATCCAACAGAGGGCCAGAACGGTGGACAAAACTATGCTTGAAGAAGAACAAAGGACACCAGTATGCAGCAATCTGATTTATAGTAAATTAATTCACACACACACAGAGGCTAACGTAACCTTGAATATGGAAATAAGATTCCTGCATTGCTCATTTAGACACACATAGGCTCTGGATTTCAACTGTGACCTTCAGCTTAATGCCAGTTATCATCTGATTCCCCCTCATGCTGCTCAGATGCCTCCATGTCCTCTGAGGACAAGCGTTTACTCCAAGCAGGAAAATTTTACTTTTAATTTTCCTCATTACATTTAAATATTCTGGACATCTTGGTATTCTTAAAGTGAGCAAAGTAGCCAGTAATAATATTAAAATGGTCTGATGTAAATGGATCCTCCCGGACCCTGAAGTGACTTTCGGAAACGTCCCGTTTACAAGATAGGGTTGAATTCCTCGCACTTAAAAACCTGGAGGCAGAGGATTTAACTCAAAACGCAACAGAAAAGTTGAACAAAATCACAGCTTTTATCACTGAACTGACAACATAGAGAACAACCAGGCAACCTGCGGCTGGAGCTGGAGTTGGAGCTGGAGCTGGGGCAGTAGTTGGGGCAGTGTAATAAAATAATCACTGCAGTAATTAACGTCATTAACGTCAACACAAACAACTGCTGCAGTTCACTGGACCGGACCAGATGCTCTTCGCCTTGACATTTTCAGCAGCGCTGAGTGAAAAACTGTTGAGAACCGGCCTTCAGAACCCTGATTTCTTCAGTTTTTTCGTTGGACCCCCTGCCCTGGCGCTGCCCTTTTGATTTTTCTTTTTAATTAAATAACTTCGTGGAATACCCCCACCTCCCTGAGTCCTCTGGACTTCAACTCCAAACTTTTTAGGTTTACGTGTTAATGTGACACCTCTAAGTGTCACAGAAATCCTACCAAACTCAACATCAACATCTCTGGACTCGGAGGCGTCTGGGATGGACCGCTGGGCAGGAAGACGGGTATCACAGACTCTTTTGTAAGCTGTGTGGTTATGGACCAATGATGAAAAAGGGACCGCCCAGATCTGGAGATGCTGGGCTGAGAGGAAAACAATGAACTGTTTGACTGAATGATGACTGACCCTCTATGGATCTGGCCTGTTTTGATCAATCAGATAAGAACATTTTTCTGCCTTGTACTTCTAAATCTCAGCAGCATGGAGTTCAGGGTTCATCTCCGACAGATCCTTCGTTCCTCGAGGATGTTTTCTTCTGTCAGTTTTTAATTGCCTCCTGCTCTTCAGTTCCAGCTGCGCCTCTTCTCACCAGCGACCCTTTTTGCTACGTTTTCCAGCCGTCTCTGTTCCCGCAGCGTCTCTGCCAGCGTGTTTCTGCGATCATGCGACGCGACCACGTGCTCAGAGTCTCGTCGCCGGTTTCCTCGCCACGCAGCCGTCATTTAATTTCACGCGAGCCACCTAAATGAACCAGATTCACCTAAGCAGAGCTGCTGACTCACGCTGGTGCAGCGAGCAGATGCTACCTGTTGCTGGTGGGTGGAGTTAGGGGTGTGGCTAGAATAGCAGATTCATAATAATCCATCTAGTGCATAAAAAAAGGAAAAAAAAGGCAAATTGACATCAGGATATGCAATTCTGAGGACAAAATGAGCTCTTTTTGCTTTACTGCGACTTAAAGAAACCAAATCTATCCCGATTGTGTGTCAGCTCACTGAGTCTGCAGGATGAAACTCTACATGAGGTGGTTTCTGTATTTTCTCTCCATCCTCACATGTGTCTCTCCTTGAGAGCGAAGCACCGCTGCCTCTGGCTTTACAGTTTCCATGGTGATGGCAAAACCCTCTCGCTGGTTACCTTTCCCCCCCCACTGTGAATTTTATCCTCTCCGGAGCGCGGGGAGCATGTACGGTTTCATCGTGTCCACTACTTCTCTGAGCTCAGGGACAAACTGAGTGTTCTGCAGATCCTGATGAGCGTCTCTCTGCAGGCATGAATGCGTCACGCTGCAGCCGTTTTATACCTCTGCCTCAGTTTCTAAACATGGACGTGCCTCCTCGCCAGATTTTCCTTTACCAAACGCTGCAGGATGGAGCTTCAGCTGATGAGCACAGCTGAAGAAATAAAAGAAAAAAAAAAAAGAAAAGCCTTCTTCGCCTGAGAGAGACGGCTGTTTCTGGCATCTGTGCAGCAGAACGAGGACGTTTTAAGCTCCTTGTTCTGCTGCACAGATGCATCAACAGGTGACCAGCTTACGTTCATGTAGAAATGCACAGATGAACCAATGTGCACAGACAGCTTTCTGTTTAGCGTCTGACATAATCAAGCACGGGATTCAGACTAATTTTTAATCCGAATAGCAAATATGAAACACAGAAACTACTCGTATAAGACACTACCCGAATATGATACTGCCCGTAAAGGATACTACCCATATAAGACATTGCCTGTATATGACACTACCCGTATATGACACTGCCCGAATAAGACACTGGCCGTATATGATACTGCCCGTATTGGATACTACCCGTATAAGACATTGCCCGTATATGACACTGCCTGTATAAGACACTGCCCGCATTAGACATTGCACGTATATGATACTACCGTATAAGACATTGCTCGTATATGACACTGCCCGAATAAGAACCTGCCCGTATATGATACTGCCCGTATAGGATACTACCCGTATAAGACATTGCCCGTATATGACACTGCCCGAATAAGACACTGCCCGTATATGACACTGCCCAAATAAGACACTGCCCGTATATGATACTGCCCGTATCGGATACTACCCGTATAAGACATTGCCCAAATATGACACTACCCGTGTAAGACACTACCTGTATAAGACACTGCCCGTATAAGACATTGCCTGTATATGATACTACCAGTATATGACATTACTCGTATATGACACTACTTGTATAAGATACTGCCTGTATAAGACACTGCCTGTATAAGACACTACCCGTAAGACACTACCCGTATAAAGACATGCCCTGTATATATGATACTACCCGTATATGATACTACCCATATATAATACTACTCGTATAAGATACTACCCATATAAGACCCTGCCTGTATATGATACTACCCGTATAAGACATTGCCCAAATATGACACTACCCGTGTAAGACACTACCTGTATAAGACACTGCCCGTATAAGACATTGCCTGTATATGATACTACCAGTATATGACATTACTCGTATATGACACTACTTGTATAAGATACTGCCTGTATAAGACACTGCCTGTATAAGACACTACCCGTATATGACACTACCCGTATAAGACATTGCCTGTATATGATACTACCCGTATATGATACTACCCATATATAATACTACTCGTATAAGATACTACCCATATAAGACCCTGCCTGTATATGATACTACCCGTATAAGATACTACCCGTATATGATACTACCCGTATACCCGTATAAGACATTGCCCGTATATGATACTACCCGTATATAATACTACCCGTATATGATACTACCCGTATAAGACATTGCCCGTATAAGATACTACCTGTATAAGACATTGCCCGTATATGACACTGCCCGTATAAGACACTGCCCGTATAAGACATGCCCGTATATGATACTAACCGTGTATGATACTACCCGTATATGAAACTGCCCGCATAAGATACTACCAGTATATGATACTACCCGTATAAGACACTGCCTGTAAATGATACTACTTGTATATGATACTGCCCGTATATGATACTACTCGTATAAGACATTGCCCCTATATGACATTGCCCGTATATGACACTACCCGTATAAGACACTGCCCGTATATGACACTGCCCGAATAAGACACTGCCTGTATATAACACTGCCCGTATAAGAAACTGCCCGTATAAGACATTGCCCGTATATGATACTACCCATATAAGATACTACCCGTATATGATACTACCCGTATAATATATTACCCGTATAAGACACTGCCCGTAAATGATACTACCCGTATATGAAACTACCCATATAAGATTCTACCTGTATATGACACTACCCTTATAAGACACTGCCTGTATAAGACACTGCCCGTATATGATACTACCCGTATATGACACTACCCGTATAAGACATTGCCCGTATATGATACTACCCATATATGACACTACCCGTATATGATACTACCTGAATAATATACTACCCGTATAAGACACTGCCCGTATATAATACTACCCGTATATGATACTACCCGTATAAGACATTGCCCGTATATGATACTACCCGTGTATGATACTACCCGTATAATATATTACCCGTATAAGACATTGCCCGTATATAATATTACCAGTATATGATACTACCCATATATGACACTGCCCGTATATGATACTACCCGTATAAGACACTGCCCGTATATGACACTATCCGTATATGATACTACCCGTAAAAGATACTACCAGTATATGATACTACCCATAAAAGATACTACCCGTATAAGATACTGCCGGTATAAAACACTGCCTATATATGATACTACCCGTATATGACACTATCCGTATATGATACTACCCGTATATGACACTACCCGCAAAAGACGCTGCCTGTATAAGACACTGCCCGTATATGATACTACCGGTATATGACACTACCCGTATAAGACATTGCCCATATATGATACTACCCATATATGACACTACTTGATATGATACTACCCGAATAATATACTACCCATATAAGACACTGCCCGTATATAATAAAACCTGTATATGATACTACCCATATTAGACATTGCCCGTATATGATACTACCCGTATATGACACTACCCGTGTATTATACTACCCGAATAATATACTACCCGTATAAGACATTGCCCGTATATAATACTACCCGTATATGATACTACCCATATATGACACTGCCCGTATATGATACTACCCGTATAAGACATTGCCTGTATATGATACTACCCATAAATGACACTACCCGTATATGATACTACCTGTATAAGACACTGTCTGTATATGATACTACCCATATATGACACTACCTGTATATGATACTACCCGTATAAGACACTACCCATATATGATACTACCCGTATAAGACACTGCCCGTATATGACACTCCCCGTATAAGATACTACCTGTATATGATACTACCCGTATAAGACACTGCCCGTATATGACACTCCCCGTATAAGATACTACCTGTATATGATACTACCCGTATAAGACATTGCCTGTATATGACACTACCCGTATAAGATATTACTAAGATATAAGACATTAATCTGCCTCAAACAAAGTAGCGTGTGTGTGTGGTGTGACGGAGGAAGAAGCAGAAGATACGGTCGGATGGAAACAGACGCTCTGCTGCAGTGACACCCTGAAAGGACCGGGAAGAGTGACACAGAGGAGACGGACGAGAAGAAGAAGTAGGGGAGGAGGATGGGAAGAAGGAGGATGAGGTGACAAAAGGAAGGATGACAAGGAGGAATGAGGGGAGGGCAGCAAAAAGGGAGGAGTGCAATGAAAGAAGGTGGAGGAAGAGGAGTGGAAGATGGGTGAGAAGGAGAAGGAGAGGAGGATAAAAAGGAGGGTGAGAAGGAGAGAAAGATGTTTGCAGAGTTTTATAAACAGAAAAAAAGAACCCAAAGATGATTTTTAGCCATTAAAGTCCTCAAAGTCCTCTGAAGTTTAAATCCACAACACGGAGAAATGTTTAAAATCAAACACAAATGAAAGACTGGAGCTTCCAACCTGCAGGGTCACCGGCCTGCTTTTATTACCCCGATCAGCGGCTGGTTTCAGCCCCTCGCTCCTGTTTACCGCATCATAAATTACACCTCTGGGACAAACAGCTGAGCGACAAAAACAATCGATATAAAATGAGCTCCTTCATTAACTGGTAGATTTCCAGCAAACCAGCGAAGTGGGAGAGTAAATGCAAGGTCATGTTCTTTTGGTGTGTTGACACGACAACTCTGGACTGGAGACGGTTCCTGTAGGTGTCTGGACCCCGGACCCCTCCCAGAGGACTCCTCCCACTTCCCCTTCCGACCTCCTAAGAGTCGCCGTCGCTCTCTTTTCTATGCTGCACTTCTATCCTGCACCATCCTCAGGTCCCAGCGTACCTGGGGGGGCGGAGACCTCTCAGGTCAGACTGCAGAGGGAAGCTGGGACTCGTCTTGACTCCGGGAGGCTTTTAAACCTGTCAGAGAGCGACTCGCTCAGTTATTTAGAGCGCTGTTACTACATACGTTTCCTGCCGCAGGCTGTAATTCAGGCTGTGACTTTACTTTGCTGCATCCACAGCAGCGCAGGAATCAGCCGAGCGGCTTTGAGAGCAGCGGACAGGAAAACTACAGCTCACTAAGACAGTTTTTTAGTGATACACACAAATAAATGATGATATTTATACATATGCATATTACATATTTAATTCCAGAGCCGTAAATAAGCTACAGATTTATTCTAAATGACTGACAAGAGTCACAGTTTTATTACAGAAATGTGCAAATCAACAAAAGTCGTGAAGAAAATAACAGAATTTGTAATTTTTTGGGGGTCAAAACTACAGTTTGGTCAAATTTGGGATTTTTATGACACAAAAATGCTTTTTCATGACAAAAAGTTGCGATATTGTTAAAAATCACGGTTTTACATAAAAAATTTGTCAGTTTCACAACAAAGATGTGCAAAAGTTGCAACTGTGACAAAAAGTTGGCATTTTTTTGTGAAATAAGTGATTTTTTTTAAATGATGCAAATATGTTCTTTTGAACAAGAATTTGGGATTTTATTAAAAAAAAGTCATATTTAGTCAAGTTTATTTGAAAAAGTAAAACTTTTGTGAAACCTGATATTTTACAATGAAAAGTTGCATTAAGTAAAAATGTCACAGTTTTACAAAACTCGTGATTTTCAATTCCATTATTAGACTAAGATGTGGTTATAAATGAATAAAGTTATACATAATAGTACAAAAATTAGGTAAAAAAATCACAAATTTGTGATTTTATGGCAAAAATTTGCTTTCTGCAACAAAAAAGTTTTAATGTTGTGAAATACAGAATTTTCCAGCAAAAATTCTTGATTTTAGGACAGAAAGATTCACAAAACTCAACTTTACAACAACGTTGCAAGTTTATGGCCAAAAAAGACAAGATTTTGTGAAAATTGATATTTTACGACAAAAAGTTGCAACGATAAGTTAAGAAGTCACGATTTAGTGATTTAGAGAAATTTGTTATTGTATAACAAAAGATTTGGAATATATTCATGATAAAATGTTGCTTTCTTAGGAAAAAAAATATCTATGATCTTATGGTTGTAGAAATAAATTACTGTCATCAAAACAAGTAGTACTGTTGTCATCTATATTATATTATATTATATTATATTATATTATATTATATCATATTACCCCGTGACCCTTCGGAGGATGTAACGGGTATAGATAATGGATGGTTGAGATGGTATATTATATTATATTACATTAAATGATATTATTTCTGCTCCAGCAGATCCCCGTGACTGTGAAAAAGAAACAAACAGGTAAAGATAATGGAAGGGTGAATATTTTATAATATTCAGTATCATTTGACTGAGCGTACTCGTTTCTTTTGTCTTGAGCACGTGACCAAACGTCCGTGCGTGACCCTGAGGTCTGAGGTTTTGATCGAGCTTTTAAAATCAACCGTCGCCTGAATCAGTCGGCTTTGACAGATGAAGTTTGTTGCCAAACTGTCTCAGTTCAAGTCTGGCTGAATTTTACACAAAGATTTTAGCAGACGGCCGCCGGCGGGCGCTAAGTGGAGGACGGCTGGCTATCCGGTCATGTGACCCGTGGGTTTTAATGGCCATTTTGAAGCCTCTTCTTTGCTGCAGAGCCATGTTGGAAACAGATGGAACCAGCAGCGCCGAGGACGTTCTCTGGAAACATCTATTATATGTTAAATAACAACCACCTGATGGTGACCAGAACATGTTGTACTTCAAAGTGGAACGTTGGCATATAAATTCATCCAAATACATGAAGGAGAGAATTTAATAGTGTTCATGAATAAGAACCATATGAATCAAATGTAACCCGGCTCAGACTGACACTGTGTTTTATCTTTCAGAAAACACAGAGATAATTACAGACGCAGGAGGTGAGGGAGCCGGAGCTGGAAAGTTTGACAAGCTGTTCTTTAAGTAGAGGATTAAAAACTTTGATCTCCCAAAAACAGTTGACAAAACGTCCCACGGCGAGACGATGAAACGCTGCTGGCCCACTTACCCGGAGTCGGCGTGGGAATAAATTAAAACACACACAGTTGGAAAAAAAAAGGCAGGGACTGCAGATACATTCCTGAAATCAGATGGGGGCTTGGATCGGATCAGAGAGCAGACGGGGCCCCCGGGGCCACCGCGTCCTATGGTACTCTGCATTTTAATTATACAGCAGCAGCGCGGGCTCGGTGGTGGGCGGAGTCAAGCCGGGAGACGGAGGACCGCTGACGCAACAACACCCACGCTGACACCCTGGCTGACGGCCTCTCGACAACAACCACCTCTTCCTCTTAATGCACCAACGTTTCTGGGCTTTATGTTAAACTCCCAGCATGCACCGTGTCTTGTCGCGGGTAAACGCGGCTGCTGGATGCAGGTGCAGGTGTCCCGATAAACAGCAGTGGTAATTATAATAACAGGGCCGCCTCATTATCTCTGCAACATGCAGCTGCATCTGCACCACCACAGAAAACCCACCGACACCGACTGGAAAATGGCTCCACAGCTGATTTCTACAAAGGGTCTGAACATTTCTCAGATTTTAACTGGAACGTCCCCCTGAACTCAGGAAGTCGAAGAGGCCTCACGTACCTCGACCTCAGAATCCAACAGTTGCCGATGCCTGCACCAAAAAAAAACAAAAGCATGTTCTGTCTGGTTTTATTCACATTTAAGGTAGGGTAAGCGATTTCTTGATGACATCACATCGGTTGATTTTTGCAACAAGACGTCAACAAAACACAGGGAGCCAGCTCTGCCCGTCATCTCCCTGCAGCGCTCCCTGAGAACCCTAGCCCCACCCACTTCATGTGCATGAGCACAAACTCCTCCCCCTGTCAGTGATTGGCTGCAGAAAGGCTGTAATGCTTTGAGCGGGCCGTGGTCATCCTTCTGCTATCAAACCTCATTGGCTCCGCCCTCGTCAGAGACGGCCTCCGGAAACTGTGTGGGTGGAGCCAGCAAGTGTGTGTCTCAGTGACTCAGTGAGGTGGAGGAAATTAAAAAACTCAATTAATTTGTTCGATAAATTAGTGGAGCAGCATTTCTCTCCACGTGACCGGATGGAGCTGGGAGGGACAGCTGCTGGTGCAGAACACGGGTCCAGAGACCCGTTAACCCTAACCCTAACCCTAACTCTAACCCCTAACCCTAACCCCTAACCCCTAACCCTAACCCTAACCCTAACTCTAACCCCTAACCCTAACCCCTAACCTCCAACCCCAACCCTAACCCCTAACCCCCAACCCTAACCCTAATCCCTAACCCTAACACCTCCCAGCAGCAGTCTCAGCCCACGTTTACTTTAAAACTTTTACTTTGAAGGGCTCACGCTCTGGAAATGCTCCTCCCATCAGCCCAACTGAACCGGCGGAACGACCACTGAGGACCGACCAGAAGCACCGGCCGTCTTCCCCTCTAAACGCCCTCAGTGACCCGACCGCCGATGAAACGTGAGAGCTCAGACGCTCAGCTGGCTCAGAGGTGTATCATCTCCTGGATCGTGTCTGAAACGTCTGATACAAGCGAAATGCGGCCCTTTGACGTTCATCCGTCGATATCAGCGGTGACCTTCGTTCCCGCCGCGCGTGTCTGAAGGTGGTCCGGTGTGGGACCGGACGAGTCCGCTGCAGGCGGCAGATCTGACGGAGCTGGCAGCCAACTGCAGGTGTCAGGAAGGATTTCCAGGATGCATTTTCAGAAACACCTGAGAGGAGTTTCAGCTCATTTCAGTCCTGCCGACCCGTATGTGGCTGGACCGTCTGAGAAACGCAGGTCATTTCTCCAAAAGTGGACTTTAAACTGGTTTCCTGTCGCCTCTGGCCTGAGGCCTAACCCTAACTCTAACCCTAACCCCTAACCCTAACCCCTAACCCTAACTCCTAATCCTAAACCTAACCCCTAACCCTAACCTCTAACCCAACCCCTAACCCCTAACCGTAACCCCCTAACCCTAACCTCTAACTCTAACTCCTAACCCTCTGCAGCCATCCTAAGGTCCTCCTGTTGCCCCCCCCCGCCCCCCCCCAACCACCCACACCCCCCCAGTCCTCCAGCATCCAGACCTGCTTCTCTAGACACTTTGCTTCTGAGGAATAACACTTAAGCCACCTCATTACTTTCATTTCATCCCCTTTTGATTAAACATTGATTCCGTTCGACCCAAACTGGCCTCCAACAAAGTCAAAACTATTAAAGCTTCTTCTGCACCTAGAAAAACCTTCAAAACTGAAACCCTGACCTGCCAGTATTCAGGCGATTCCCGACCTCACCGCTGCCGTCGACGTCCCAGAGACGACTTTAACAGGAAGAGTCGTTACAGAGCGGTGGAGCCACATTTCTCTGCTCTTATTAGCCAAGGTCGTCCGCCGCCCGCTAATTACTCAGCTTGGCTGCAGCCGCAGTGCAGAGAAGTTCTGGAAGGTTTTCTGGGCCGAAGATCAACTTGAACTCCTGCCACCGACCTCTGCGGGTCAACGAGAGACGGTTTCAGCTCTGCAAAGTTCAGAGTTACGACTGGACGTTTGGAAATACGGAGAAGAGCTGCAGTCTGACACCACAGTCCTGATTTTACAACAAAAAGTCTTTAAAAATAAAATAAAAACAGGGAGATCTACAAAAGTCCTGATTTTACAGCAGAAAGTTTTGCATTTTATGACAAAAATTTGCTGCTTGAGACAAAAAGTTTCAGTTTTGCAAAATTTTTTGATCTTATAGCAAAAATTAGATTTTAAGGCACGAAGTTGTAACTTTTTCAACAAAAAGCTGCTAAATTAAAAAGTCTGAGTACTCATTTTACAGAAAAGTGTGCAAAGAAGCTAAAAAATTGATATTTAAAAATTGGGGAGTTTGACATTTTCAACAAAGTCGGAGTTTTGTCAAACAAAGAATTTTGTCAAAATAACGATTTTCACAGCAAAAGTCGTTGATTTTTGGACAGAAAGCTGAAATTAACTGAAATTCAAGATTTTATGACAAAGTTGTAATTCTACATCAAGAAGTTGCAGTTTTCTGAATGAAGATGTTTTACTACAAAAGGTTGTGATATTAAGTTAAAAAGTAAAGATTTGGTGAAATGTATAATTTTACAGAAATATGACACGATTATAGGACTAAAGACTCAGTGTTTGATCGAAGCGCTGAGACTTTGATCCAGCGGTCTGAGGGACAGTTTCAACTCTAAGTGGTCCCAGCATCTGGGTCCTCCGGTTCCTCTCGTACTCTGGGTCCTCTGTGTACTCTGGTCCGCTGGGTCCTCTGGGTTCTTTGGTCCTCTGGCTCCTCTGGCTCGTCTGGCTCCTCTGGGTTCTCTGGATCCCCTGGTCTGCTGGATCCTCTGGGTTCTCTAGCTCCTCTGGTCCTCTGGATCCTCTGGGTTCTCTGGCTCCTCTAGCTCCTCTGGGTTCTCTGGGCCCCCTGGTTCTCAGGCTCCTCTAGGTCCTATAGCTCCTCTGGCACTCTGGGTTCTCTGGGCCCCCTGGTCCTCTGGATCCTCTGGGTCCTTTAGTACCTCTGGGTTCTCTGGGTCCTCTGGTACGCTGGATCCTCTAGCTCCTCTGGCTCCTCCGGGTTCTCTGGGCCCCCTGGTCCTCTGGATCCTCTAGCTCCTCTGGGTTCTCTGGGCCCCCTGGTCCTCTGGGTTCTCTGGGCCCCCTGGTCCTCTGGATCCTCTAGCTCCTCTGGGTTCTCTGGGCCCCCTGGTCCTCTGGATCCTCTAGCTCCTCTGGGTTCTCTGGGCCCCCTGGTCCGCTGGATCCTCTAGCTCCTCTGGGTTCTCTGGGCCCCCTGGTCCGCTGGATCCTCTAGCTCCTCTGGGTTCTCTGGGCCCCCTGGTCCTCTGGATCCTCTAGCTCCTCTGGGTTCTCTGGGCCCCCTGGTCCGCTGGATCCTCTAGCTCCTCTGGGTTCTCTGGGCCCCCTGGTCCTCTGGATCCTCTGGGTCCTTTAGTACCTCTGGGTTCTCTAGGTCTTCTGGTCCGCTGGATCCTCTAGCTCCTCTGGGTTCTCTGGGTCCCCTGGTCTGGTGGGTCCTCTGGCCCTCTGGGCCCCCTGGTCCTCTGGCTGCTTCGGGTCCTCGGGCCCATCTGGCTCCTCTGGGACCCCTGGTTCTCAGGCTCCTCTGGGTCCTATAGCTCCTCTGGCACTCTGGGTTCTCTGGGCCCCCTGGTCCTCTGGATCCTCTGGGTCCTTTAGTACCTCTGGGTTCTCTGGGTCCTCTGGTACGCTGGATCCTCTAGCTCCTCTGGCTCCTCTGGGTTCTCTGGGCCCCCTGGTCCTCTGGATCCTCTAGCTCCTCTGGGTTCTCTGGGCCCCCTGGTCCACTGGATCCTCTAGCTCCTCTGGGTTCTCTGGGCCCCCTGGTCCTCTGGATCCTCTAGCTCCTCTGGGTTCTCTGGGCCCCCTGGTCCGCTGGATCCTCTAGCTCCTCTGGGTTCTCTGGGCCCCCTGGTCCGCTGGATCCTCTAGCTCCTCTGGGTTCTCTGGGCCCCCTGGTCCTCTGGATCCTCTGGGTCCTTTAGTACCTCTGGGTTCTCTAGGTCTTCTGGTCCGCTGGATCCTCTAGCTCCTCTGGCTCCTCTGGCTCCTTTGGGCCCCCTGGTCCTCTGGATCCTCTGGGTCCTCTGGGTCCTTTAGTACCTCTGGGTTCTCTAGGTCTTCTGGTCCGCTGGATCCTCTAGCTCCTCTGGCTCCTATGGCTCCTCTGGGTCCCTGGTCCTCTGGATCCTCTGGGTCCTCTGGGTCCTCTGGCCCACTGGTCCTCTAGATCCTCTGGGTTCTCTGGGTCCTCTGGCCCCCTGGTCCTCTTGATCCTCTGGGTCCTCTGGCCCCCTTGTCCTCTGGGTCCTATGAGTCCTCTGGGTCCTCTGGCCCCCTGGATCCTCTGGCTCCTCTAGGTTCTCTGGGTCCCCTGGTCCTCTGGATCTTCAGCTTGATCCTTGTGGCCAGAGTTATCCAATCTGGAAGGTGCAGGCCAACCTGGAGGGAGGCTCAGCTGGAGGAGCCGGCTGGCTGTCGATAGCAGCCTTCAGCCCTGAGCTCAGCTTCATCCTTTAACCCAGAACCGGTTGGGGCAGTCAGCACAGCAGAACATATTATCGTTAAAATAAGAGATAACTCCCCTTATTAACCATGAATATGTGGCTTTCTATATTACCTGTTGATAAAACCTCACTCCAGTGCAGTTGTTGGATGCAGCAACGTAGACTCCAACAGATTTCTGTACCAGGCTGTAAATGCGTTTGTTTCCTCTGTAAAGTCTGACCTTATAACACGGCGGTTAGCGGAGACGAAACTCGCCTAACTGGAGGCGCCCCTAGTGGTCAATCAGTGAGCTGCGGGTTTTTCTTCTTAGCAGCATCACATCCCTTGTAGCTGTTACATCAGTGGAGCTAAAGGGATCAGCGATCGGTGGGTCCAGGGATGTTCGCTTGGTTGCAGTCTGCATTTTCACCACTAGGTGTCACCAGACGACGCGCAGGTTTTAGCTGCTTCATCCTGCGTCAGGTGTTGACATGAACTCCTCTCAGCTTTCCCCAGTTGGGTCGTGAACATTCCTATAATTATGTCGTCCTGAGCTGCAGATTTTCAGGTTTATATGGACCGGTCCGCTCCAGACCAGAAGACGCTCTCTCTCACAGCGACGCCGTGTCAATAAATTCAGGTTTGACACGTGACGTTAATCTGTTGCTGAAGGCTCAAAAAAAGATTTACAGAAGCTGCAGCCAGGAATCAAAGTGATCCCACCTGCTGGTGCGTGCTCACTGTATTTTGGTTAGCAAGTGTTTTTTTGTCTTTTTTGACTGGGTTGCCTAGCAACTGAGACTCTTTGTTGAGCACGACTGTGTGATCGTTGCTGTACCTAAACCACACACGCGTGCACACTCACAGACACACATAGCCTAATCTGAGCAAGCACACCCACCACTTACTAAATATAGGCAGCACTGATGGAGTCAGCATACTCCTGCTGTCCCGGGGGATCCAGCTCAGAGAACCTCGCCGTTCCTCCGGCTCCTCTGTTTGCAGCAACAACGTGCTGTGATCGTCGCTCTGCAGCGCTCTGGCTGCAGAGCTCCAGCTGCAGAGTCCCAGCTGCAGAGTTTCAGCTGCAGAGCTCCGGCTGCAGAGTTTCAGCTGCAGAACTCCGGCTGCAGAGCTCCAGCTGCAGAGCCCCAGCTGCAGAGTTTCAGCTGCAGAGCTGCAGCTGCAGAGCTCCGGCTGCATAGCTGCAGAGCTGCAGCTGCAGAGCTCCGGCAGCAGAACTCCAGCTGCAGAGCTCCGGCAGCAGAGCTCCGGCTGCAGAGCTCCAGCTGCAGAGTCCCAGCTGCAGAGCTCCAGCTGCAGAGCCCCAGCTGCAGAACTCCAGCTGCAGAGTCCCAGCTGCAGAACTCCAGCTGCAGAGTCCCAGCTGCAGAACTCCAGCTGCAGAGTCCCAGCTGCAGAGCTCCGGGAGCAGGGCTGCAGCTGCAGAACTCCAGCTGCAGAGCTCCGGCTGCAGAGCTCCAGCTGCTGAGCCCCGGCTGCAGAGCTCCGGCTGCAGAGCTCCGGCTGCAGAGCTCCAGCTGCAGAGCTCCGGCTGCAGAGCTCCGGCTGCAGAGCTCCGGCTGCAGAGCTCCGGCTGCAGAGCTCCAACTGCAGAGCTCCGGCTGCAGAGCTCCGGCTGCAGAGCTGCAGAGCTCCGGCTGCAGAGCTCCAGCTGCAGAGCCGCAGCTGCAGAGCTCCGGCTGCAGAGCCCCGGCTGCAGAGCTCCAACTGCAGAGCTCCGGCTGCAGAGCTCCGGCTGCAGAGCTCCAGCTGCAGAGCTCCAGCTGCAGAGCTCCGGCTGCAGAGCTCCGGCTGCAGAGCTCCAACTGCAGAGCTCCGGCTGCAGAGCTCCGGCTGCAGAGCTCCAGCTGCAGAGCTCCAGCTGCAGAGCTCCGGCTGCAGAGCTCCGGCTGCAGAGCTCCAACTGCAGAGCTCCGGCTGCAGAGCTCCGGCTGCAGAGCTCCGGCTGCAGAGCTCCGGCTGCAGAGCTCCAACTGCAGAGCTCCGGCTGCAGAGCTCCAACTGCAGAGCTCCGGCTGCAGAGCTCCGGCTGCAGAGCTCCGGCTGCAGAGCTCCAACTGCAGAGCTCCGGCTGCTGAGAGCCCGCTGCAGAGCCTGAGCTCCGCTGCAGAGCTCCGGCTGCAGAGCTCCGGCTGCAGAGCTGCAGCTGCAGAGCTCCGGCTGCAGAGCTCCGGCTGCAGAGCTCCAACTGCAGAGCTCCGGCTGCAGAGCTCCGGCTGCAGAGCTCCGGCTGCAGAGCTCCGGCTGCAGAGCTCCAGCTGCAGAGCTCCGGCTGCAGAGCTCCGGCTGCAGAGCTCCGGCTGCAGAGCTCCAACTGCAGAGCTGCAGCTGCAGAGCTCCGGCTGCAGAGCCCCGGCTGCAGAGCTCCAACTGCAGAGCTCCGGCTGCAGAGCTCCGGCTGCAGAGCTCCAACTGCAGAGCTCCAACTGCAGAGCTCCAGGCTGCAGAGCTCCGGCTGCAGAGCTGCAGAGCTCCGGCTGCAGAGCTCCAACTGCAGAGCTCCGGCTGCAGAGCTCCCTGCAGAGCTCTGCAGAGCTCCAGAGCCCCGGCTGCAGAGCCCCGGCTGCAGAGCTCCGGCTGCAGAGCTCCAACTGCAGAGCTCCGGCTGCAGAGCTCCGGCTGCAGAGCTCCGGCTGCAGAGCTCCAACTGCAGAGCTCCAGCTGCAGAGCTCCGGCTGCAGAGCTCCGGCTGCAGAGCTCCAACTGCAGAGCTCCGGCTGCAGAGCCCCGGCTGCAGAGCTCCAACTGCAGAGCCCCGGCTGCAGAGCTCCAACTGCAGAGCTCCGGCTGCAGAGCTCCGGCTGCAGAGCTCCGGCTGCAGAGCTCCAACTGCAGAGCTCCGGCTGCAGAGCCCCAGCTGCAGAGCCCCGGCTGCAGAGCTCCAGCTGCAGAGCCCCAGCTGCAGAGCTCCAGCTGCAGAGCTCCAGCTGCAGAGCCCCAGCTGCAGAGCTCCAGCTGCAGAGCTGCAGCTGCAGAGCTGCAGAGCTCCGGCTGCAGAGCTGCAGAGCTCCGGCTGCAGAGCTCCAGAGCTGCAGAGCTCCGCTGCAGAGCTGCAGAGCTCCGGCTGCAGAGCTCCAACTGCAGAGCTCCGGCTGCAGAGCTCGGCTGCAGAGCTCCGGCTGCAGAGCTAAGGCTCCCTCTGCAGAGCTCCAACTGCAGAGCTCCGGCTGCAGAGAGCTCCGGCTGCAGAGCTCCGGCTGCAGAGCTGCCAGCTGCAGAGCTCTGCAGCTGCAGAGCTCCGGCTGCAGAGCTCCAGAGCTGCAGAGCTCCGAGCTGCAGAGCTCCAGCTGCAGAGCTCCAGCTGCAGAGCTGCAGCTGCAGAGCTCCAGCTGCAGAGCCCCGGCTGCAGAGCTCCAACTGCAGAGCTCCGGCTGCAGAGCTCCGCAGCAGAGCTCCGGCTGCAGAGCTCCAGCTGCAGAGCTCCAGCTGCAGAGCTCCGGCTGCAGAGCTCCAGCTGCAGAGCTCCAACTGCAGAGCTCCGGCTGCAGAGCTCCGGCTGCAGAGCTCCGGCTGCAGAGCTGCAGCTGCAGAGCTCCAGCTGCAGAGCCCCGGCTGCAGAGCTCCAACTGCAGAGCTCCAGCTGCAGAGCTCCGGCTGCAGAGCTCCGGCTGCAGAGCTCCGGCTGCAGAGCTCCAGCTGCAGAGCTCCGGCTGCAGAGCTCCAGCTGCAGAGCTCCAGAGCTCCAGCTGCAGAGCTCCGGCTGCAGAGCTCCAACTGCAGAGCTCCAGCTGCAGAGCTCCAGCTGCAGAGCTCCGGCTGCAGAGCTCCAGCTGCAGAGCTCCAGCTGCAGAGCTCCAGCTGCAGAGCTCCAGCTGCAGAGCTCCAGCTGCAGAGCTCCAGCTGCAGAGCTCCAGCTGCAGAGCTCCAACTGCAGAGCCCCGGCTGCAGAGCTCCAACTGCAGAGCTCCAGCTGCAGAGCTCCAGCTGCAGAGCTCCGGCTGCAGAGCTCCGGCTGCAGAGCTCCAACTGCAGAGCTCCAGCTGCAGAGCCCCAGCTGCAGAGCTCCGGCTGCAGAGCTCCAACTGCAGAGCTCCAGCTGCAGAGCCCCAGCTGCAGAGCCCCAGCTGCAGAGCTGCTGCTGTTCGTTTTCGATAGCGATAACGCAGCACTGATGGACCTGGAGAAGATGAGCGGGAGGCCAAACTGGACCGAACAAACTCAAATCTTAGCGTAGCCGCATCTTTGACTCAACAGGACTTCCTTCAGTCCAGCTGGTGTGATCCTTCTCTGATCTGGGATACTTCTGTTTTTTTCACACTCCCAATTTATGAAAAAAAAAAAAAAAAAAAAGATAATAAAGCCACTGATGAGAAGCAGGATTTAAACTCTGCTGGAAATCAATCTGCTTGTCTTTTTGACTCGAGCAGCGACGCTCCCTTCACATCTGTCACACGCTGAGCTGGTAAAAATCAGAAAAAATGTTTTTGATGTAACACAAAGATCAATATTAACACCAGGACCAACATGGCCCAACCAGTAGACTGTCCGCCCAGACATCCCGGTTCTTCTTCACTTCAGTTCAAGTCAGTAGTCCGGTTTCTTTGAGTTTGACATCGTCTGGACAGACCTACAGCCGATCCTTTACTCCTATATGAGTCATCGTAGATCACTCTGCTTAAAACAGGCAAACTAAACCGGTACATAGGCAACACTGGACCTGTGTGGGGTCTTTTCTGCAGCGCTGTAGCCCGCGGCACTGCGCTTCCTTTCGTTTACAAGCTTCATTCATGTCAAACTTAGCAACGGAGCGAACGAACCGCAGAAACAACCAATTCCCAGCGTTTATTACAAACATTACAGCAAACTATTGTTCCACCTGACTAGGAGACTGAAGCAGCAGCGGCGGGAAACGCCAGGACGAGGGAAGACAAATCCACCGAATGGACCGGTCACATGTCCGGACCCTGACGCCAAATGTACCTAAAGCAATTATTTAATTAATTAATGTACCTAAAGCAATGCCAGCGCCGTTGCTTTAGGTACATTAATGCTGAGAAATGATGAGTTTAGAGCATCATTGTCATTTCTGTTAAAAACAACCTTCTCTGTCTGGAGAGCAAAGACTTCAGAGGAAGAGAAGAAGATGACAGATGACAGTTATACTGGATAAAAATAAAAAAAGAGATTAAAAGACTGTCACAGAGAAAGATGACAGGAAAAAAAGAGAAAAGAGAGAAAAAAGAGAGAGAGGGAAGCAGAGAGAAGTGACAGCTGGTGACAGAAGCTGATAAAAGAGCAGAGAGGACGACCTCCTAACCCTAACCCAACAACGAGAAAACACCTGAACCCAGAAAACCAGAAAACCCCGGCCTCCACCGTCGACTCACTGAACACGTTTCTGATCCACCTGGATGTTAACGTGGTGTCGAGGGCCGACCGCAACAACAATCTGTCTTTCTTTTGTCCAATTTTAATTCACTTTTGGGTTAGGGTTAGAGGGTTAGGGTTAGGGTAGAGGGTTAGGTGGAGGGAAAGGGGCCCGTCTCCCGTAGAAGACAGGGGGTGCACGGTCCGTCCCCCAGCCGGCACCGGCACCAGTACCCCGGTAAGGTTGGGGTGGACGGCGGTTCAGACGACCCCGTCTGTAACGCACAGCTGTCCAGCCGCCGTCCCCCATCATCCGTGTTTTATATTTTAAATATGTATTAGAAAACAAAAAATAAAAGTGTATAAAAGATGTGCAAAACAAAAAAAATATGTATATATATGTTTTATCTAAAATAAAAAATCAAATTTAAATAAAATTGTGCCCGTGCAACGTTTCGACCCTGTCCGGGTCTTCCTCAGGCAGGGCACGAAAAAAGAAAAAAAAGCAGGCTGGCTTTTTGATTTCTCAAGCAGGTCTATCTCCTTTGAAAGTTAGAGCAGGAATGAGGAACTCAGCTCCTGCTGCTCCTCTTATACCCCCCTCCCCTTCTGTTAATTTTTGTTCTTATTTTCTAAACCAGAAACTCCAATCGCCTTTTTCTTATTTAACTTAAAAACACTATATAACCATGATTTTTTTGTCCTAAAAATCCCAAATTTTAAATAATTATTGTAAATATCATGAATTAACAATTTTTAATGTTTTTAAATTTTTAGATAGTTCCCATTGTGGTTTTAATCTGTTGTAGTTAGGGTTAGGAATTGGAGTTAGGGTTAGAGTAGGGGTTAGGGGTTAGGGGTTTAGGGGATAGGGTTGGGGGTGGGGTTAGGGGTTGGGGGTGGGGTTAGGGTTAGGGGTTGGGGTTAGAGTTGGGATTAGGGTTGGGGTTAGGGGTTAGGGTTGGGGTTAGAGGGTTAGGGGTAGTGTCGTCCCACGTCGCCTGACTAAATACGTCTGAAGACCCGTTATTGCACTGCTTCATTTTTAATTTCTACAGCCGTCTTCATGTCTTCAGACTCACACTGCTACTGCAGAGCTTGTTTTTCTTTTTGTCTTCTTTTTCTCCAAGTGAGCCAGACCAATTTCAAACAATTACATAAAGACGATGCCGGACGGAAAACCCTCCTGGGGACGGCTGTTTTGTTTCGAGGAGAAAACAGAAATAAAAACCCTCTGAAGGTGCAGTCCTTCAGCATCTCCACAGAGACATGTGACCCTCCAGCCAAAAGAGGGACGATGGCTGGACAGACAGAGGACAGTGGCCGACGGGTGGACGGCTGACTGGACGGCTGACGGCGACAAACACTGAAAGAGCTGAGGTCTGTGATCAATAATTCACCAGTGCTGGCAGGCTGGAAAATGTCAGCCGGCTCTGCACGTGCTCAGACCCACAGTTGTCCCGCCTCCTCTCAGGCGGGACGCGTCACCACCCTTCAACAGGCGGACCGGTCGTTATTTATCAGCTGGTCATCATTATCGAGAGATTATCACTCGTTCTGGCGGTTCATCGAACAGCCGATAGGTCAGAAGGACGAGCGGCTGGAAACGAAGTGCAGGTAAACATCTGACTGTCCTGCGTGGAGACGCTCTGTGGACCCTGAACCTGGACTGAAACTGTCCCACAGCTGCTCCTGGATGGAGACTCCACGTAGACGTCACGTAGAAGAAGATAATATCTGCACAGCTTCTTCTTCTACTTGTAACTGAGGAGATGTAGATGCAGCTCATTCAATTAAAACAACGCACATCGTCTTAATGAAATGGCGGCGTTTGGTTTTAACGAACACACTCAGATGTCCCGTGTCATCCAGAGGTCTCCGGCGCTCGTGTGTGGTCGTCCTCCGACTTAATTCTCAGCACTATCTGCTCTGCAGATTCCATTATGCCATTAAGGAAAAACATCTGTACACCCTGGAGCACAAACGCTTCCCAGATCTAATTACCGCCTAAATTAGCCCTTCAAGGCTGCGGAGCGGGAGGAGCCGCCCACCTCGGCTCGCCCTCAGCTTCCACATCCATCATCTCCGAGACGGCAGCGAGCACCACGAGGAGGGAGGAGGGACAGAGGAGGTGGAGGACCACCAGTGATGGATTTTTTTTTCACCTAATTATCCGCTTCTTCGTTTATTTTAATGCATTTAAACGGCCCCCAAAAGGATAAAACCTTGTATCCAATGAGTGGGGATGAGCCTGCATGTCTTGCAGTACCACTTTGTCCCACTAGAGGTGCAGCAGTGCATGGACTTTGTCGTAATGCGCTGCCCCCGTGTGTTCAGACGTGGTACTGCAACCGTCTTTGGCTGAGGTGGCGACGTTCGTCTTTTCTAGTTTCAGCCTGAAGCAGCAAAACATCCAGCCGGTAAACGGATCCTCTAACCCACATGTGTCAAACACGAGGCCCGCTACATCTTTTTATGTGGCCCTCAAGAGCTTGTGCATTATTGTCTTAAATTTTAAACCAATATTTTAAGACTTAAAATAAGCTTACACCACTTTAAAGCACACATATACAATAAACTGCATCTCCCATAATGCATTTCATCGTTACCCACAACAATAACAGTATATAACCATGAGCAAGACATCAAGACGATTTTCAGAACTGATGGACTTGAGAAAGACCTTAACAAACCAACCCCTAACATGTCTTTTTTGTTATGAGGCGGTGTCAGTCATGAAAGAGTACAATCTACGTCTGGATTTTGACATCAAAAATCCCGACGCTAAATTTGTTTAATTAGCCCACAAGAAAAACCAAGAATCGCTCCCGCTTCTAAAACCAAGCTAATGGATACTCTCAGTCACCTGTGCGAAAGCAGGGTTACAACCACAAACCCAGAGTTTAATATAATAATGATATAAATATTTGAAACTTGAATACATAATAGGACAAATCCTAACCCTAACCCTAACCCTAAAGGTGGAGACCGTCTCTCTACCTGTAATTACAGACCCATTAGCATCCTCACCTGTAGCATCCAAGGTCACTGAGAAACTTTTAACAGAACAAATGATAGCATTTTTAAACACATGCTTCTCTCCACTGCATCCTATGCTATTTTGTTTCTGTGCTAACCACTCAACGGAGACAAACTGTTTTTTCACTGAAAACTAAGATCTTTATTAGACAAAGGAGAAGTTGTTGGAGCCATTTTTTTAGATTTAAAAAAGGCCTTTGACACCATTAATCACAGTGTTAAAGTTATCCACTTTTAATTTCTCAATACATGCAATAAATTGTTAGTTAGGGGTCATCAATCAAATTCCATTAGCATGCCTACTGGTGTCCCACAGGGATCCATACTGGGTCCACTTTTATTTACCCTGTATGTTAATGACTTGCCAACAGTTTGCCCTGACACTAATATTTAAATGTATGCAGATGATACTGTAATTTTCATCCATGGCAGCAGTGCAGCACAAGTTGCAGGTCAGTTAACAAAGTCAATGAAAAATGTTACAACTTGGTAAAACAGAACTGCTTACAACTGAATGTGTCTAAAAAGGTATGCATGTTCTTTAGAAAGTGAAATAAACACTTCACTGAGCCAGATGTTTATGTAGAAGGGGAAAGACTACAGGTAGTCCCAGAGTTTAAACATCTCGGTGTCATGATTGATAGTAATCTGTCATTTAAAGACCAAATTAAAAAGGTCTGTCAGCGAGTTAAATTCAGTCTGGCAAACCTTAGATAGATTAACACCGGTCCATGGACACCAGATGTAAAATAGCCATTCTGGCTAATTCTGGCACATTTACATTCTATGTTTATTAATGTGCACTGTTTATGTCAAATAAACCATAAATAAATAAATAAATAAATCAAAGGGAAGCGATGAGCTGCAGTGAAACTCTGCCGTCCTTTACAAACTGAAACCTCGTCCAGTCAGCAGTCCTCGCCCCCCCACCGTGTCCTCCCCCACCCTTCAAACGCTCCACGTGGCTCGGCATCTTTTCCAGTGATTTGGCTTCGGTGCGTGTTAAATATTACCGGATGTCCCCCCCACCCCACTGATCCACTTATCATTCACGTCTCCGTGTTATCACACCACCTCCTGCGGCCCGATCCAACGGCTCACCTTCCCTGCGACAAAGACGCGAGCTCCTTAAAGCCAAGGCTCCGGAGGGGAGAGGGGATCATCAGCGGGAAGCTTCAAAGGAGGCGACTTTGTTGCCTCGAGGCTTAAAAACTGGGTAGTTTTCTGGAGTTCAAAGGTCTTAAATAGCCTGAGAGACTGAGCGTGTCCAGAGACGAAGATGAGGCAATAACATAAACAGCCTGGACTGATATAAAAGCTACTTAAAGATGAAAGATCACTTATGCAGCTGAACTCTGATGAGTATTAATCAGTGTTAGTAGTGTTTTTTTTAAATCTTCCATAAAGAAAAGTAATGGTCGGTGCTCCCTTAAAGCCTCAATTTCCTCTAAATGAAAGGCTTGTAAGTAAAAGAGACACATTAATGAGCTATTAGGAGTTACTTATCGTCTAAAAATTCCTTCCAGACTTCAGCCGGAGACCCGACACCAACCTCGTCATCCGTCACTGACCAGAGTCAGTTTTTACGCCAATGAGCCAAAACATTAAAGCCACCGCCAGGTGAAGCGCGTCACATTGATTATCTGAAACCGCTTTGCTCTCTCTGGGGAAGCGTTCGGTCCTGGCACTCAAGCAGACGTGTGAAACTCATCCAGACCACCAAACGGCACGGATCACGACCTGACTGGGCTTCAGCTCGATCCACCGAACCCCCAGGACCCAAAACCGATGGAGCAATAAAACTCGACGCTCACAAAGCTGTCAGAGTGAATGTGAAATGTCTTCAAAGACCAACAAAAAACAAGTCCAGGTGCCTTTGACCACTGATGAAGACTTTTCTTTTCCACAAACCGGCCAGAACTGTCAGCCGTCAGCTGCAAAGTTTGTTGCAAAAGATCAACAATCTTACAAAGAATGAAGTCAAACAACTTTGAAACACCATATATGTTCTGAATATGTATTTCTTTATTAATAATTATCAATATTGTAGTTAAAATGCACATTTTAGTCAGGCCAGGAGGTTTTCACTCACTGCTGTTACCATCAACCCCCCCACCTTCCTGAAAAAAACTGCAACATTCCCGAGGTCACATGTTCCACAGGAAGTGACATCACTTAGATCTTCTGAAGCTCATTGGTCGCCCAAAAGGTTTTGTTGTCTGTGCATGTCGTGATTTTGAAATTATGGCTAACAAGGTAAGTCTCAACTTACAGTCCTGTTACCGAAACATTTTTCATGTTTCTTGTTTATAGAAGAAATATATATTTGTAAATTAGTAGAAAGTCCTCAGTATCCTCAAGTTACGAGCACGCCTGCTCATATGTGCCCATAAAAACCTCAGTCCTGTTACTTTTATCCACGCTTTTCCAAAGTGTTATTACGAGACATGCCGGACCTTCCCTGCTCATGTGCCCCCGTGTGGTCAGAAGTGGTGTTACTACATAGGGTGGCTTTAACAGCTCAATAACTAGATCGAGAAAAACACTGAGATTATCTGTAGTTTGTGGAAGTCTTTGATGTCAGTTATTTCATGTAAAACTTCAGCTTCATGTTTGATATAAGAACCACAAAATCATTTAAAATGGATTGCAGCAATGAGCGTCCAGACACGTGCATGGAATTAAACAATTGAATGGATGTGTGTATTGAATCAAAATTCGCCAGTTCTGCCAGTCTGCCTGCACAGACGAGGACCAGTCCCAGACGCTCCAGAGACTTGCTGCCACCCTGACTCGCTGCCAAGAAAAAATAAATAAAAACAGGACATGAAACCCAGCCACCGGCATTCAGAGAGCAAGAAACCGTTGGAACGAAGATGGGCCTCCAACCCACAATGCTGCCTTCTGGTGACTCTCAGCTCTCCAGAGACTTGCTGAAAAACAACAAACCCACCCTGAGCTGCTTTCTATCTCATCGCTGCCAAGAAAAAATAAATAAAAACAGGACAAACCCACCGGCACGACCGATCCTGTGAGGCTCAACCACCGGCATTCAGAGAGCAAGAAACCGTTGGAACGAAGATGGGCCTCAGAGGATTAGGAAGCAATGCTCCATTAGTAAGGAAGAGGGTCAGAGTGGGGTGGAGGAAAGAGTAGAACAAATGGTTGCTGGTGCAAAATATAGCTTGAATAAATTATGAGAGCGAGACTTCACACCAGAGCTAAGTGCTCTGTCATCTGCAGGGAGGGCTGGCTGGGAAAGAGATCCGCTTTCTTCTGTCACAAACCTCCCCTTCCACTATAAAACCCCCCCAAACCTGACGGCTCACGAGCCCCACCGTTGACTCGTTGAGGTCAAACCTCGGACCAGAGGAGCAGGGGACCCTCCACCTGAAAGCCCTCCGTCCCAAAACCCAGTGGCATGTGAATGCAGTCCCACCTCCACCTGAAGGCCCTCCGTTACTCTTACAGCATCAAAGACTGGGACCAGTCCTTGATGCAGTCCCACCTCCACCTGAAGCCCTCCGTTACTCCTACTGCATCAAAGACTGGGACCAGTCCTTGATGCAGTCCCACCTCCACCTGAAAGCCCTCCGTTACTCCTACTGCATCAAAGACTGGACCCAGTTCTTGATGCAGTCCACCTCCACCTGAAGCCCTCCGTTACTACTTCAAAGAGGACCACCCAGTTGATGCAGACCCACCTCCACCTGAAAGCCCTCCGTTACTCCTCCTACTGCATCAAAGACTGGACCCAGTTCTTGATGCAGACCCACCTCCACCTGAAAGCCCTCCGTTACTCCTACTGCATCAAAGACTGGACCCAGTTCTTGATGCAGACCCACCTCCACCTGAAAGCCCTCCGTTACTCCTACTGCATCAAAGACTGGGGGCCAGTTCTTGATGCAGTCCCACCTCCACCTGAAAGCCCTCCGTTACTCCTACTGCATCAAAGACTGGACCCAGTTCTTGATGCAGTCCCACCTCCACCTGAAAGCCCTCCGTTACTCCTACTGCATCAAAGACTGGACCCAGTTCTTGATGCAGACCCACCTCCACCTGAAAGCTCTCCTGTTACTCCTACTACATCAAAGACTGGGCCCAAGTTCTTGATGCAGTCCCACCTCCACCTGAAAGCCCTCCGTTACTCCTACTGCATCAAAGACTGGACCCAGTTCTTGATGCAGACCCACCTCCACCTGAAAGCCCTCCGTTACTCCTACTGCATCAAAAGGGCCCAGTTCTTGATGACCCACCTCCACCTGAAAGCTCTCTGTTACTACTACATCAAAGACTGGGCCAAGTTCTTGATGCAGTCCCACCTCCACCTGAAAGCCCTCCGTTACTCCTACTGCATCAAAGACTGGACCCAGTTCTTGATGCAGACCCACCTCCACCTGAAAGCCCTCCGTTACTCCTACTGCATCAAAGACTGGACCCAGTTCTTGATGCAGACCCACCTCCACCTGAAAGCTCTCTGTTACTCCTACTACATCAAAGACTGGGCCAAGTTCTTGATGCAGTCCCACCTCCACCTGAAAGCCCTCCGTTACTCCTACTGCATCAAAGACTGGACCCAGTTCTTGATGCAGACCCACCTCCACCTGAAAGCCCTCCGTTACTCCTACTGCATCAAAGAACTGGACCAGTCCTTGACTGCAGTCCCACCTCCACCTGAAAGCCCTCCGTTACTCCTACTGCATCAAAGACTGGGCCCAGTCCTTGATGCAGTCCCACCTCCACCTGAAAGGGCCCTCTGTTACTCCTACTGCATCAAAGACTGGACCCAGTCCTTAATGCAGTCCCATCTCTATCTGAAGGTTCTTAGTTACTCCTACTGCATCAAAGACTGGGCCAAGTTCTTGATGCAGTCCCACCTCCACCTGAAAGCCCTCCGTTACTCCTACTGCATCAAAGACTGGACCCAGTTCTTGATGCAGACCCACCTCCACCTGAAAGCCCTCCGTTACTCCTACTGCATCAAAGACTGGACCCAGTTCTTGATGCAGACCCACCTCCACCTGAAAGCTCTCTGTTACTCCTACTACATCAAAGACTGGGCCAAGTTCTTGATGCAGTCCCACCTCCACCTGAAAGCCCTCCGTTACTCCTACTGCATCAAAGACTGGACCCAGTTCTTGATGCAGACCCACCTCCACCTGAAAGCCCTCCGTTACTCCTACTGCATCAAAGACTGGGACCAGTCCTTGATGCAGTCCCACCTCCACCTGAAAGCCCTCCGTTACTCCTACTGCATCAAAGACTGGGCCCAGTCCTTGATGCAGTCCCACCTCCACCTGAGGGCCCTCTGTTACTCCTACTGCATCAAAGACTGGGCCAAGTTCTTGATGCAGACCCACCTCCACCTGAGGGCCCTCTGTTACTCCTACTGCATCAAAGACTGGACCCAGTCCTTAATGCAGTCCCATCTCTATCTGAAGGTTCTTAGTTACTCCTACTGCATCAAAGACTGGGCCCAGTTCTTGATGCATCCCACCTCCACCTGAGGGCCCTCTGTTACTCCTACTGCATCAAAGACTGGGCCCAGTTCTTGATGCAGACCCACCTCCACCTGAAAGCTCTCTGTTACTCCTACTACATCAAAGACTGGACCCAGTTCTTGATGCAGACCCACCTCCACCTGAGGGCCCTTCGTTACTCCTACTGCATCAAAGACTGGGCCCAGTTCTTGATGCAGTCCGACCTCCACCTGAAAGCTCTCTGTTACTCCTACTAAATCAAAGAGTGGGACCACAAAAAAATAAAACAAAACAAAGAGAACAGCTGTCCGACTGACTGCAGATCCACCATCAGCATCGAAACCTGCACCAGAGCGTGCACACACACATGCACACACATGAGCCTGCCGCTACAGACTCTCCACATCACCGTCTAATAAAGGGAAGGTTTCCGAGTCTGCGGCGGGGATGACACCCGGCTGTTAAGTCAGAGACGGAGAGATTCAGGAGCTCAGTCCAGTGATCTAATCCAGGGTCCAGTAGACCGAGTTTAACGAGGTAATAACTTCTATTTATAATGCCGAGCAGCTCTAAATGACCGTAACGGTTCCACCAGCTCATTATATCACCGGGTCTCGGTGCAGACGGCGCACAAATCAACTCGTCTCGTTAAGCCAGGAAGCAGTAACAATATACTTTTGTTTCTACCTTAATCATTTGCACAAGAAAATAGCCGAGCCCACAGCACCATGGCAGAAGAAAAAGAAAGGAAAGGGAGAAAGAAATCCTGATGGTAAACAGCACTCTTCCAAATTTGATTAAACACTGTGTTTCTATACTTGAACTCCAGACGTAGAGAGAGATGTGATGAGATGAAGGTCACCTGACCCTCTAAATGACCCACAGATGCTTAACCGCTTCCTAACGAGGCCTGTCTTTGAGATGCCTGCTCAAAAATGACATGAAAAATGACAGAAGGACGGTACAGCTGACATGACGGAGATGAGATCCTGGTTGAAGCTCGTCATTTATATCGTTTCTACAGAGATGATCGTTCAGCTGATGCGCAACAACTTTCTCAAGACTTTTGGAAATAAAGGTGAGGTTGTAAACGCGCCTGCAGCTGCTCCATCATCAGGACCCAGAGACGTCCTGTCAGGTAGAGGTTTAATTAACTGCAATCTTAAAAAGTTCCTGGTACTTTTTTTGTGTCTGCATTTACATTCATGGTTAGGGCCATCATCTAGCAAAACCTTTTAGTATGTATATGCAATTTAATCTTATAGCAGACTTTTTTGGTGGGAATGTGAAGGGTGAATTTGTCCTTCACCTTTATTAACATCCTAAATCCTAATTTCATCAGAGAGGACTAGAAAAACACCAGCAGTGAAACATTTAAAAACAAGACTGTTAAAGAGACACAACAGTCTCTCAACGCGAGGACTTCAAAACTCCTGACTGCAAGACAGGAAGTCCTGTAGTCTGAACAGCACAACGTAGAGGTCTTCACGGGTCCACTTTCATGGACCCGAACCCGAATGGACCTGTGAAAATTCGACCTGAAACCAACCCGACCCGAGCTATTATCATAAGTCCAGGAGTCCGAATCCGAATGGACCCAGGATATTTGGACCCGGAACTGACCCGACCCGAGTCTTTAGTTTCTGACCACGAACCGAACCGAGTTACCCGAATAGAACCGAGACAATCCAGCCCATAGTTGATCATGTTAAAAGTTGTCTAGCGTTGAATAAAACTTGATTTTCTTACCTAAAGTTGTCTTCTTCTACCCGGTTCAGTTGCTACATAGGCTACGTGATGTAAACAACAATAAATCCACGTCGTTGTTTTCTTTGTGGATACAGATGCTATTGGTAGCAACTGCTAACGCTAATATCCTACAATGGTCAGGACGTGTCGTGAATATGTTCTCTCATCCAGCGTTGTCATGTTGGTGATCCGTTGTGCTTTACAGCTGCCGGTAAACAAACCGCTAATAACACGCTAATAACACGCTACGGCAACACGATTGTTTCATGACAAACGCGCCACGTTAATTAATAATCATTTAACTGCCCCGAGTCCTGACATTGGCTGCCACCACCAATATCTTTACCTCTCTGGAGTAAACGTGGACCCAGCCTGTCAGAGAGCACCGACCGGACCCGAGACTAACTGTACTGATTCAGACCCGAACCAGTCTTTTGAATGGACCCGAGAGCCGATTCAGGTCAGGTCGGAACCTCTGGTTTTCAGGTTGTCGGGTTGGTCCGAAGACCTTTAGTGTACAGTGATCCCTTGTCACTTCGCGCTTTAAGTTCCGCAGTTTTAGTTATTCGCAGATTTTTCAGAAATATATAAGATAATAAAAAAAATCAAGAAAAAAATCGCAGAAACATCACAGGATGTTGTGCGCGTTCTCTCACAGCGAAGAAATGTTGTGAGCCAGCCTGGCCCCTTTAAGAAGGTGGCCTTATGGGTAATGGTGTGGCCTTATGGGTAATGTAGTGTGTGTGTCGTGGGACGGCAGAATAAAAACGGGGTTAGATGAAAAGTGTAGTGAGCATCAACAGCAGCCCAGCGTGTATAGATTTACATTCTCTGTTAACCGACAGGAGCCCAACAATACAACCTGTGTGATGTTACAAGTTCCTGCAGAGAAAACTGGACTTTTTCTTTTGTTGTTGTTAGCGTGTTAGCCGCTAATTATGAGCCAAAAATAGCACAATACCATCAGTTTCTTTACTATGGTTCAGAGACCAGAGGCTGTGAAGGTAACAGAAAGACCACAGTTGAGCCTTTGTCTTGTTTCACTGCAGTGTCTCGATACTTTTTTACGGTTTTTAAACAGATTTTAACACATTATTGGGGCTCGTGGGGCTCCGGCTCCAGTTGGCGGATTTTGATTTTCGCGGAGGGGCGCCGGTCCCCATTAACCGTGAAAAATAAGGGATCACTGTACTACTTAATTTGCAGTACTGATACTGAGCTTTTATCTGTCATGATGGTGCAGATGGCGGTTTTACCTCCGTCTGGTCTCCAACTACAGCTGGAAACCTGCTCTGGGTCTCAGCTGCAGCAGGTTCATCTGGTATCATCTGCAGATGCAGCGAGTCTCACTTCTGGGATTCTGCTGCACCTTAAACACAACTTTCACTCGGCAGAGTTCATCGCAACAAGCCGGGAAATGCAAAGTGGTGCCAAAGAAAGAGAACGTAATGAGAGTGCACGCCCGCTACACGTCTCTTCGTGGTGATGGCTTTAATATTAAATCTCTGAAACTGGTTTTTCATCTGGCTCCGGCTCTGATTCGGTGGACTTGTTGTTGACATCCATCCTCCTGTGGACGACAGCTGATGAGCTCCACTCGTCATTTGGGACACTTTAATGTCTCAGAAGTGTCCGTCTCTCCGACGGCATCGGATTTAATTAAAGTGCTGATGCACCGGAAGCTGCTGGGCGACTGACAACAGCAGTGGGAGGAGTCGAGTCAAAGCGGCGCAAACACGTGAATCATTCAGAGACGAAACCAAATTTTCCACCGACGTGAAGCTCAACCATCCAGATACTGAACCCAGAGATCAGAAAGGAGGCTCGTTAGTCTTCGTTTTTAGCCTGGGGAGGCTTTTGTTTCGGCATCATCGAGAACAGAAAGAAGCTAATATGCAGAGATGATGATCCACAACACGGATGTTTTCACACGTCTTCACCAGCTCAGGAGGATGAGAGGAGGTCTGGCGGATTAGAGCTCAAATCTCTTCGGTAGATTTGATTTGGCCTTTTGGAGCCCAGATATCTGGCGTCTAATCTGTCAATGTTCGGTAGGTGTGTCAGTGTGAAGGAGGCTGTTCAGGTCTCCGAAACGTGGCCAAACCTCGGCTGCAGAAAGAACCTTCTATCTTCCCACTTTCTATTTGTTCCAGAGTCGACGCTGGCAGATGCCATGGTCTACAAGATTTATTTTAGCACCGTGGAGATGTGTGATGATGAAAGACTGGACAGCAAAAGGATTTAACATGAATAAAAATACAGGGACAAAACAAAAAAAAACAACAAATAAATAACTAAATCAAACTAAAATGAGAAGAGTGGATATATAAATGATAAAACTGCAGTGACTCAGACTGTCTCATCTCAGTTTGGGCTGATCGTTGCATTCAGGTGCTGCTGGGAAAAATGATGCTCTGTCCGCCAACAGGCTGGGGAAATGTCAGCGTCATTTTTCCCATCATGCCACAGGAAGCTGGCAGGATCGTCTGAGGCGGGGTGTGAAAATCACTGACACGGCAGATCCAGGTGGGACTGAAATGACAGACTAATGGCTCCCCCCCCCGACACCCCCCCCCCCCAACCCCGCGCTCTTATTTCTCTGGCTGCATGCCCCCCCTCCTCCCCGCCCATGCCTCGCCCCATCAGAGTCGGTGCACGTCAGCCACGCACACAGGCAGCAGCTGCAGTGCAGAGAGGGATTGTGGGATTGAAGAGGGGGGTTTCCCTTTACAGGGGCCAGATCCCCCCCCCCCCCTTCCCCCAGTAAGACAGTAAGATCATCCTCCTCAGGGTCCCGCGGCTCCACCTGCAGCCATCGATCCCTGTCAGCGCGCAGCTGCGCATGCACCTTGGATTTTAGGGAAAGGAGGCTGCAGCTGCAGTGACGAACAGAGGCAGAGAAACCAGCGCAGAAATCCCCAGGAGACCAGCTTTAAAAGCTTTAAAAGGTTTCTGTCACAGACGCTAAAGAGAGAACTGGACAAACCCTCTGTGATGTCACCTATAAACGCAGTTTTGAAGACCAATTATTGGGGGCAACCATGTGACCCCAGTCGACCCAGAGATGGGCGGAACAAACAAGCCTATCAGTCAGATGGAACCTGCCCACGTTAGCATGAAGACACCTGACTGAACTCTGACATCATCGTCATCCAGGTGCTGCTGAGGCTCCTCCCCCTTTCCCCACAGACGTGTCCGTCTGCTGCAGAACAACAGCAGATGTTTCTGCATCACCCGTCAGAAAGCTGCCATTGATAGACAGACGCAATTCTACAAAAGCTGCAATTTTGAAAATTTTATCAAAAAAAATCAGAATTTTTGTCAAAAAGAATCAAATTAGTAAAAGTGATTTGATGTCTGAACGTTACGAGTTTTAGTATTTTTTAGACCAAAATTTGCTTCTTTTTTTTTTTTAGGACAAATTTGCAATTTCGGGAATTAACAGAAATTTGTAATTTTGTGTCAAAAAGCTAACTTTATGAAAGTCGATATTTTACAACAAAATGTGTTTTTTTCAAAGTCACGATTATACGACAAAATACTGAGATTACGTACGTTTCTGGTTCAATGAAAGTGAAATGAAGTCACAAGTTTATGTCGAAAAGTAACAAATTGCAAAAACTTTAGATTTTAGGGCAGAAAAACGAAAAACTACAATATCGTGAAATTTTCAGTTTTGCAGCCAAACTTCTTGATTTTAGGACAGAAAGTTGCAGTCGTACGAAATCGTTACGACGTCAAGTTGTAATTTTACTAAACGGTTTTTTGTTTGTTAGCTTATTTTTAAGGATAGACCGATACATCAGCCGGCCGATATATCGGGCCGATATTTGCGTTTTTTACTTGAATCGCCATCGGCCGATTCGCTCGTGAGTTCGCCCATGTATTTTTCCGTGGCATGATTTACCAACAGGCATCCACGGGCAGCTCTGTGTTGCTGGAAGACCCTGCAGTACATGCAGATGCGTTAACACTTTTTTATTTGAAAGTATGTGTGTAAATTGTTACTTTTCAATAAATGTTTGTTTCAACTTGAGACCTGTAATATTTGTTATCATTGTGTCATTTTTTTAATGTAAGTTGAGGGAGCAAAAGCAGTATCGGCCACAAATATCAGCCCAAGAAATCGGCGTCCATAATCGGTCATCGGCTAACGGTGACGGAAAAAAAATCGGAATTGGCATCGGACCTAAAAAATCAACATTGGTTGATCCCTACTTATTTTTTAATTTATAAAATTTCTGATTTTACGGTAAAATGTTGCGATTATACGACAAAAGCTTGTGTTGTACAAAAATCGTTGCAATTTTCAAAAATAATAAAACTAAACATAGCTTCTGTGTTTTTATGGAAAAAAACCCTGATGCCTCACTTTGATTGACCCGGTTGTTACTGTAGATTATCTGATCTGTCATTTAACTGCTCTCTTCTCCCTCTGAACGTCCACCACCTCCACACTCAGAGCTTTGAGGTGATCTGCTGATCAGAACCGGTCTGTGTTTCATCTGACATCATCCCTCTACGATCAGCCATTTCTCTCTCCGAAGCTTCGGCGCTGCAGCAATATCCAGTAATGCTTCGTCTCCGACACTTTCCCAGCATCCTGCACCGTAAAGTACCTCTTCGGAGACGAGCCGAGGTACCGAAGTGGTCGGGGTTCTTCAGGACAACGCTCACCTTTAAAGTCCCCAGGAAGTTGGGTGGAAAGTAAAAATGAGGTACGTCTGTGGAAGAGGCTGAAGTGTGATGCACCTGAGAGGCGGCAGGTGGTGGGAGCAGAGTCAGCAGGTACCAGCAGGTACCAGCAGGTACCTTCAGTTTAATGTGAGGAGTCTCAGATTAAAACAAGCTCACAAAGAAATGTCAGCTCAAATAAATAAATGAAATAAAGGAAACAGACCAGTAAAGTTAAATATTTCATCAGAGGCAGCTTCATCGCTGGAGTTAGACGGTCCACACGTTGTCAACAGAGCTAATATGTTGTAGAAACTGTGAAACTACAGAAAAACTGCTGTTATCCTTCTGTTACATAACACAGAGCAGCACGGTGGATTTTACTGCAGATGCTTTGCTGCTAAATTAGTAAAAGGCTGCTGGACCTCCCTGTTGGACCCAGAACCCCCACAGAGTTTAGAAGAGCTCCCTGCATTTAGCTCAGATGCTCTGGTGGGAGTCCAGAGTTGGAAACACCAGGCTGAGTAAAGTAGGATCCACTGGAAAAAGGGGGTGGATCAAGCGTCTGACTCCGCCCCCTAAAAGCTGGCAGTTCTGAACAGGGCAGTAAAGAGATGGTGGAAAATGAGCTCCTGTCAGCCATATAATATATATATATATATATATATATATATATATATATATATATATATATATATATATATATATATATATATATATATAAAATTCAGTTCAATTAATTCAAAAAAAGTCATTGGAACACTCACAACATGTGTCACCAAAATCACTTTGTCCCTTTAAAATCTGTCATAAAATGATGGAAATGTATTGTAAGATGAATATCGATATATACAGTGATTCCTCGCCAATTCCCGATTTAAGTTCCATGGTTTTAGTTATTCACAGATTTTTCAGAAATATACAATATTTTTTTTTTAATCAAGAAAGAATTGTGGAAACATCACAGGATGTTGTGCGCGTTCTCTCACAGCGAAGAAATGCTGTGAGCCAGCCTGGCCCCTTTAAGAAGGTAGCCTTATGGGTAATGGTGTGGCCTTATGGGTAATGTAGTGTGTGTGTCGTGCGACGGCAGAATGAAAACGGGGTTAGATGAAAAGTGTAGTGAGCATCAACAGCAGCCCAGCGTGTATAGATTTACATTCTCTGTTAACCGACAGGAGCCCAACAATACAACCTGTGTGATGTTACAAGTTCCTGCAGTGCCAGAATAAAGTTCCCGTTCCATGCAGAGAAAACCGGACTGTTTCTTTTGTTGTTGTTAGCGTGTTAGCTACTAACGAGCCAAAAAAATCGCAATACCAGCAGTTTCTTTACTAGGGTTCAGAGACCAGAGGCTATGAAGGAAACAGAAAGACCACAGTTGAGCCTTTGTCTTGTTTCACTGCAGTGCGTACCTCGATACTTTTTTACGGTTTTTAAACATATTTTAAACACATTATTTAGGCTAAGGGGGGCTCCAGTTCGTGGATTTTGAGTTTTGCGGGGGGGCGCCGGTCCCCATTAACTGCCAAAAATAAGGGATCACTGTATATGGTATCGTGAGCCAAATATCGTGTATCGTATCGTATCACGAGATTAGTGATTCGCTACACCCCCAATAAATAAAGCCAAAACCCTCCTGCCAGGCATTTCATTAGGGGTGCCAATCACAAGTTTCATCACGAAATGATGTTACGTCGATCAACTGGGCAACAATCGTTCATCGTTATGTCGACGTATCGTTTCACTCCAATATTTTGTTCATGCCAGCGTATTCTTCCATGTCATTACAGTACGGTCATAAGGCCGAACGTTTACAGTAATGGGCCCGATAGGATCCACTGACGTTTTTAAAGTACCACTCCGTACCACTTGGTGGCAGCGGTCCACCTCTTTCACTGGCCGTCGCTCCTGGATATGGAGACACGCATCACATTTGATGCCCCATGAAACTACTCCAGACCACACAATGAGCTGTAATTAACTGCCAACATGTCAGTCACATGTCACGGTCACTGAGAACAGGAGGCATCCGCGCTCGTTTTCTGAGCCTTTTCTGAGGTTTTGGCCCACTTTGACCTTGCTTGACCCGGGATGTGAAGTCAGATTTCAAGAAGAGATGCACAAGCGTCTCCTTCGTCAGGAAACTTGAGAACGATGAGTCCGAAGTGCTTTGTTCCAGCTCACTGAGGTTTTCAGCCGCACAACCTGAAGGGATCAGAGGCCACTGGCCTCTCAGGGCTTCCGGACCTCCGGACGCATCAAACATTTCTGCCTTCAGGGAGGAAGAAATAATAAACCACGACAGAACCGTGCCTTGATAACGGCGGAGCAATTGAATTTACGTCGGCCGTCTGGCTCTCCGGCTGCACAGAGAGAGCGTCCCCACGGTATCATCACGGTATCTGCAGGAAAGACCGGACGCCGAACAGTCGAGGGAACGACTGTCGCGCGTGACGCAATCGCCGCGGCGTGAAACCAGAGACACGACGGGCTTCCATCAGTCGATATACCAGCTTTGATTTACTCCGATAAGCAACAGAATTAAAAATCACCTCCTGTTCAGTCCTGCAATGGCTTTTTATTTAGATTTTTTATTTTTGCAGTCGTGACGGTGCATAATGGAGCTTGAAGAGAAACCAGCATCTCCCTGGTGTCCAAACCGCAGGAAGCAAATATGGAGTCATCACTCAGAGGATGCTCATTTAGCCGTTTTATTTTTGAAGAGCAAGAAAAAAAAAAGGAAAATCACAGCACTCATACGGTAATTTAACAGCTGAAAACTCGGGGAGATGATGCTGCAGCTTTAAAAGACTGAAGGAGGAAACATCTCCGCAGCCACTGGTGACGCCCGGGGCGATTATCAGGTGATTATCGGGCGATTATCAAGTGATTATCACGTGATTATCGGGCGATTATCAAGCGATTATCAGGCAACTATTGGGTGATAATCAGGCGATTATCAGACAATTACTGGGCGATTATCGGGTGACTATCAGGCGATTATCAGACAATTATCGAGCGATTTTTGGGCGACTATCAGGTGATTATCAGGTGATTATCAGGCAATTATCAGGTGATTATCAAGCGATTATCAGGCGATTATCAGACGATTATTAGGCAATTATCGGGTGATTATTGGGCGATTATCAGGTGATTATCGGGCGATTATCAGGTAATTATCAGGCGATTATTGGGCGATTATCGGGTGATTATCAGACGATTATTAGGCGATTATGAGGCGATTATCAGGAGAGGACCTTCCTCCGAGGGTCTTCCTGCTGATTGACATCTGGGGTCAGGTGTGACCTCCCCCAACCCACCGCAGCGAGAGCCTCCAGTCTGAAAATGCAACGCTCTTAGACGGAGTCCAACCACTAATGAATCGTTTCCTCCTCAGACCTGCAGCCAGGCCTTCACCCAGGACCAGGAGCATCTTCCCACAGATGTTTTAGATCCGTCACAGAAAGATAACAACGTCGCCTCTGATTCCTCAGACTCGTCGGGCTTCGAGCTCGACTGTGTTCGTATTTAATGGAGTTAGGATGTTACATCTCACCACTGACTCTCGAAGGTGCAACGTTTGCGGCGGATGAATGTCATTAAGCCAAACGACCAATGACCACAGAGTCCATTAGGGAGCCCAGAACCGTCTCCACAGCCGGTAAACATAAACAGCCTGTGATGGTGAAATTACTCCACGGTGGGATGAACAAGCCTCAAATGAGTGAATGAGGTTGTCCGTTTGGCTCTGAACCAAAAGAGAAATCTCATTTTTACTCAGCCGAAGGAAAGCCGGGTCCAGGATCTGGATTTACGGCACGGCAGCACTTTAAGGTGAGAGCTTAATCGTCTACGGCTGTTTAATGAACACGAAGGGCTATTTTATCACAATTAAGGAGTGCTAACGACTCATCTGACCTGAACGTCCAACCACGTCGCCGCCTCACTCTGCAGTGATCAGAACATACGAATCAGGGCTCTGCTTTAAGAATTACCCCGTCAAACCTAGGGGTGTGAAAAAAAATCGATTTGGCAATATATCGCGATTTTCAGCCACCCAATATAATATCGATTTTTCAGCTCCTAATATTGATTTTTTTTTTAGGAAAATTGTTTAATTTTCACATTTAAATTGTTTAAAATTTAAATGTGCAAAACCACTAATAATAAACAATAAATAGGTTGTTTTGAAGCAAATAGTTTTGACTCAATTTGTCCTCTGAATGATCAATATCATCTGATGAACATATACAGCAACTTGATTTTTCATCTCTGCTTTTACTTTTTATATTAACTGGGTAGAATATGGCAATATATCGTGATAGCGTGATAATATTGTATCGTGACCCAAAAATGATACATATCGTATTGCAAGGTTCTTGCCAACTCACCCCTAGTCAAGCTGTAAATCACTGAGGCAGCGAGCTGAACCTCTCAGGACTCGTCTCTGACATCGACTGCAGGTCAATATTCCGTTATTTTCCTCCTTTAAACTGAACAATCTGACGTGGAGCTAACGTACGCCGTGAAGAGCGCTGCTGACGGTTGCGACAGAGGCGGTGGATCCTTCCAGCAGATGAGCCAAACGGGGACGCCCTCGACAGGAGCCGCGTTTTCTACCAGAGGTGCAGGAAGACCTGTGACGATGCAGGACGTTAAGCCCCGCCCTCTCTCAGAGAACGTTCCATCTGTGAGGCACGGTGGTGGAAGGCTGGTGGTTTGGGCTCCGTTCCAGACTCGATGACCCCACGACCCGCCTCTGTGAACCAGACTATTCTAGAGACAAATGTGAGGCCGTCTGCATGACGTGAAACTGGACCGCACTGCAGGACAACGATCCCAAACTCAGCTCTTCTGTGCTGCTTTAAAACAGCTGCAGGAATGCTGAGGTGATGTAACAGCCAGTCGGCGGTAGGGGTGAGCATTGGCAAGGACCTCGCAATACGATATGTATCATGATATTTGGGTCAGGATACGATATTATCACGATATCACAATATTGCAAAATCGCGATATATTATGATATTCTACCCAGTTAAGATCAAAATTAAAAGTAGAGATGAAAAATAAAGTTGCTGTATATGTTCATCAGATGATATTGATCATTCAGAGGACAAATTGAGTCAAAACTATTTGCTTCAAAACAACCTATTTATTGTTTATTATTAGCGTTTTTGCACGTTTAAGTATTCACATTGCGTCTAATACATGAATACATAAATTTTCCTAAAAAAAATCGATATTAGGAGCTGAAAAATCGATAATATATTGGGCGGCCAAAAATCACGATATATTGCCAAATCGATTTTTTTTTCACACCCCTAGGAAAAACTGACATATTTTAGAAATAAGAATGGCTCAAACTGAACCAACGTTCACTTTTTATTTAAATTAATATCCATGAAATGCGACATTACCATCAAACAAACTTCTTTGCAATGTCATAATAGTTATGAACATTCTGAGGGATTTACCTCTTTTCCTATAGAGCCAAGAAATAACATAAAATAAAATGGTAGGATGGTAAAAACCAACTGGACCCCCTCATTTATTAACAGAAGTACCAGATTACAGGGTCTATGACGTATAGGGGTGAGTATTGGCAAGGATCTCGCAAGACGATATGTATCGTGATATTTGGCTCACGATATATTATCATGATATTGCGATGTTACGATATATTGCGATATTCTATCCAGTTAATATCAAAATTAAAAGTAGAGATGAAAAATTAAGTTGCTGTTTATGTTCATCAGATGATATTGATCATTCAGAGAACAAATTGAGTCAAAATTATTTGCTTCAAAACAACCTATTTATTGTTTATTATTAGTGTTTTTGAAAAAAATCGATATTAGGAGCTAAAAAATCGATATTGCCTTAGGGTGCCGAAAATCATGATATATTGCCAAATTGATTTTTTTTCACACCCCTAATCGGCGGGTACTAATGGCACGATTCCTCTCGGGTTTAAAGAGGACACAGAATGCTTTTCTGTGGTTTTGGGCAATGATGAAAGAAAAATAAATAAAAAATTTTAAAAGTTGTAGAGAAAAAGAAAGTATTCAACACATCTGGAAGACTGGACGCTGGACGTTGAAAGACCTCAGGTGTCAGGTTTGATCATGTACGAAGCTCGTTTCTGTCGCCTGTCAGCTGTGTTTGTCAGCACGAGAAAACCAAAGAAAATCAAGCAGCAGTTAGGTTTTTTTATCTTCCTGGATGAGAGTCTCCAGCAGAAATCAGAGCGACGGCCGTCTGTTGGCCGCGGATAATTTTACACCGCCGCCATGACAGACGTGAGAGCTGAAGTCACCTGAGTTCAAACGCTCCACAGTTGCATAAGCGAGACCCTGCAGCTGCGAGAGGAGCCAGCGAGGTCTTTGTGAGGAGAAAACTGGACCTCAGAGGCTTTTCAGAAAAAAGGAGCTGCTTCTCTGCATCCGGCCGGACCAAGGCGTCAGCCGAAGCGTCAGCTGTTCATGCTGACAATGAGGCGTAAAAGAGCACAAACCTGACTGGCACCAGCATCCTCCATCGGACAGAGGAGCTTTAAAAACTCTGCTTCCCATCAGGCAGCAGCTCAGTGATCCTTTTCCTGACGCCAAAATCTCTCTGTGGAATCTGCTGTTTAGCTGCTAATGAGAGCTCATCACCACTAACAAGCTGTGCATGCCAACAGCTTTCTGGACGCCAGTCTCGCCCCACTGTCACCTGCTTAGGCCCGCTCGCCTGGACGGCGTTTCCAACCGTCACGGGACGAGACAGGACGCCAAGGCCGGCGCGCCAATTCACGCTCGTTTCACACACCACTAACACACCACTAACTCCAGAATAGAGGACGACGCTGTTAGAGTTCAGGCGGTCGTGTTCGGGTTTTATGGCTGTTAACGCCGACTCAGAGAAAGAGCCGGGACCAGTCCCGACTCAGAGAAAGAGAAGGGACCAGTCCCGATTTAAAGAAAGAGCCTGGACCTGTCCCGACTCAGAGAAAGAGAAGGGACCGGTCCCGATTTAAAGAAAGAGCCTGGACCTGTCCCGACTCAGAGAAAGAGAAGGGACCGGTCCCGATTTAAAGAAAGAGCCTGGACCTGTCCTGACTCAGAGAAAGAGAAGGGACCGGTCCCGACTCAGAGAAAGAGAAGGGACCTGTCCCGATTTAAAGAAAGAGCCTGGACCGGTCCTGACTCAGAGAAAGAGAAGGGACCGGTCCCGACTCAGAGAAAGAGAAGGGACCGGTCCCGATTTAAAGAAAGAGCCTGGACTGTCCCGATTTAAAGAAAGAGCCTGGACTGGTCCTGACTCAGGGAAAGAGCCTGGACCGGTCCCGACTCAGGGAAAGAGCCTGGACCGGTCCCGAGTCAGGGTAAAAGAAAGGACCGGTCCTGATTTAAAAAAAGGGCTGGGACCAGTCCCGATTCAAAGAAAGAAAAGGGAACAGTCCCGACTCAGGGAAAGAGCCTGGACCGGTCCCGAGTCAGGGTAAAAGAAAGGACCGGTCCTGATTTAAAAAAAGGGCTGGGACCAGTCCCGATTCAAAGAAAGAAAAGGGAACGGTTCCGACTCAGAGAAAGAGCCGGGACCTGTCCCGACTCAGAGAAAGAGCCTGGACCGGTCCTGACTTAAAGAAAGAGAATGGACCGGTCCCGATTTAAAGAAAGAGCCTGGACTGTCCCGACTCAGAAAAAGAGCCTGGACCGGTCCTGACTTAAAGAAAGAGAGGGGACCGGTTCCGACTCAGGGAAAGAGCCTGGACCGGTCCTGACTTAAAGAAAGAGAATGGACCGGTCCCGACTCAGAGAACGAGCTGGGACCGGTCCCGACTCAGTGAAAGAGCCGGGACTGGTCCCGAGTCAGGGTAAAAGAAAAGGGAACGGTTCCGACTCACAGAAAGAGCCGGGACCGGTCCCGACTCAGGGAAAGAGAAGGGACCGGTCCCGACTCAGGGAAAAAGAAGGGACCGGTCCCGACTCAGGGAAAAAGCCTGGACCGGTCCCGATTTAAAGAAAGAGCCGGGACTGGTCCCGACTCAGAGGAAGAGCCTGGACCGGTCCCGACTCAGAGAAAGAGCCGGGACCAGTCCCGACTCAGAGAAAGACCCGGGACCGGTTCCGACTCAGGGAAAGAGCCTGGACCGGTCCTGACTTAAAGAAAGAGAATAGACCGGTCCCGACTCAGAGAACAATCTGGGACCGGTCCCGACTCAGTGAAAGAGCCGGGACCGGTCCCGACTCAGGGAAAGAGCCTGGACCGGTCCTGAGTCAGGGTAAAAGAAAGGACCGGTCCCGATTCAAAGAAAGACCCGGGACCGGTTCCGACTCAGGGAAAGAGCCTGGACCGGTCCTGACTTAAAGAAAGAGAATAGACCGGTCCCGACTCAGAGAACGAGCTGGGACCGGTCCCGACTCAGTGAAAGAGCCGGGACCGGTCCCGACTCAGGGAAAGAGCCTGGACCGGTCCCGAGTCAGGGTAAAAGAAAGGACCGGTCCCGATTCAAAGAAAGACCCGGGACCGGTTCCGACTCAGGGAAAGAGCCTGAACCGGTCCTGACTTAAAGAAAGAGAATAGACCGGTCCCGACTCAGAGAACGAGCTGGGACCGGTCCCGACTCAGTGAAAGAGCCGGGACCGGTCCCGACTCAGGGTAAAAGAAAGGACCGGTCCCGATTCAAAGAAAGAGCCCGGACTGGTCCCGATTCAAAGAAAGAGCCCGGACTGGTCCCGACTCAGAGGAAGAGCCTGGACCGGTCCAGACTCAGAGAAAGAGCCGGGACCAGTCCCGACTCAGAGAAAGACCTGGGACCGGTTCCGACTCAGGGAAAGAGCCTGGACCGGTCCCGAGTCAGGGTAAAAGAAAGGACCGGTCCCGATTCAAAGAAAGAGAAGGGACCGGTTCCCACTCAGAGAAAGAGCCGGGACCGGTCCCGACTCAGAGAAAGAGCCGGGACCGGTCCCGACTCAGAGAAAGAGAAGGGACCGGTCCCGACTCAGGGAACGAGCCTGGACTGGTCTCGACTCAGAGAAAGAGCCGGGACCGGTCCCGACTCAGAGAAAGAGAAGGGACCGGTCCCGACTCAGAGAAAGAGAAGGGACCGGTCCCGACTCAGAGAAAGAGAAGGGACCGGTCCCGACTCAGGGAACGAGCCTGGACGGGTCCCAGGGGACCCTCGTCTGTTGATGGTTTGCAGGGATGATGACGTCAAATATATTTGATCTGACATCCTGATCCAATCAAACTCCAGTGCATTTGAGTTCTGAAGGGGGATTTGTGATTCAGTTATTTGAATCAAACGTCAGTCTTTTGGCTATGACTGCGTTTCTACAAACGGTTCCAACTGATCCGATTTTGTTAAAACTTCAGAAACGCTCCCCAGTCCTGACTCTTAACTCCTCTGCAGTTTAGTCACAGAGAGTATTTTAACTCTTCTGTGCTGCTTTAAAGCAGCTGCAGGAAAGCTGAAGTGATGTAACAGCCAGTCGCCTGGTACTAGTGGCACGATTCCTCTGGGGTTTAAAGTGGACATTGAATACTTTTCTGTGGTTTTGGGTAATGATGGAAAAAAATACATTTAAAAACTGTAAAAGTTGTGGTATTTTGATTTAAAATAAATGTTTTAGTCTCACAAACTTCAAACTCTCCAACCGGCTTTTCCCGCGCATCAGATAAAATAATTTAAACGACAGGATCGTTCTCCAGTCGGGGAAACGGCTCAGCTTTTTGGAGCCGCGGACATGCGTACATCTAAACAACAATTCGTTTCTGAGTTCTGCTCAATCAGAGACCGAGTGAAACCGAAACTCGCCGGTGGTTTATCAGTTTCCTCTTGTTTCGCTTCGACACCGAAGATGCTCCATCAAATCCCTCTGAGACGGAGGAAGAGCGAAACAGGGCTGATGAACTGTTGCTTCTCCAGTAAAGACGCAGGACGAGGAGAAGCGATGGAGCACCAGACAGAGACGAAGAGGAGCGATTTATGCAGTGATGCATCCTGGGAAGGCGGCTGTCAGGCCTGTCTGGGCGGCGGGATGAGGCCAAAGATCAGCAGCAACCTGCCACAGAAACTGCTGATGACGAGCATCTCCTGTCCCTCTCTCTCTCTGTTCACTCGCCCGACTCTCAGCCCCCCCCGGCGTTGCTATGGGAACCAGAAAGTGGATGCTCTGGCTCTTCAGCGCTTCATGCCGTGGACCAGCTCCCCCTCTGAACTGACCAGGTTCCAGACCGGTTATCAGAACCTCGTTTGACCCGTTTCAGTTGTGACTCCATTTAAACTGCATCTAAACTTCCAGACCGACTTTTGGACGAGAAGTAAACTTCTGAGACTCGGTTTCAGATGAAGCCAAGTATCCAAAGTTGATGCCGATCATGTCTGAACGCGGCCGCGGACGTGCAGGTGTCTGGTTTCAAAAGCTGATCGTCTCCCCCTTTTAACACGACGGACGCCAGATGTTCTGATCCGATTCGTATCCGTTGCTTCTGCAGATTTTGGATTTTTGAAGCACAACAGAACCAGCGACATGACGGAGACGAGCATCAGATGAAGAAATCCAGATGTGGATGTGTGTGGGGGAAGTAGGAACATCTGTACATGACTGTTGTCTAGGGTTGGGCACTGAAAAACGATTCCAAGTAGGAATCGGTTCCTAACGTCCGGTTCTGGAATCGTTTAGAAGATTTTTCAATTTCGATTCCTTTTTTCGGTTCCTAAACGTCTGTGCTATTTTTTTTATTTTATTTTTGTTTTGTTTTGATTTACTACACTAGTTTGTTGATGTTGCTCCGCCCGGCGTACTCAACTCTGCGCTAGTGGCGACGTCACGTCTGTCACCGACGGGACTTCACTCGCCACAACATGGATCCCAAGAGACGTCGTTCTGGAGTTTGGCTGCATTTCAGTCCTGGAAATGACGTCTACCTGGCGCAGTGAAACATCTGCGGGAAGCGTGTTACTGCCAAAGGAGGGAGCACGACTAATATGGCAAAACACCTTCACCTGCATGGCATCACAAAAATAAACAAGTGTACCGTATTTAATTCACTGCGCTGCTCCCCCGCTCCCGTAGCCTCTTCGACTGCAACAGAGAGTCCATCTCCCAGAAACTCCTCGACGGAAACGCAACCAGTTATGCACACGCCGAGTGAGGCTAGCGTTAGCAGCTAGCCACCAGTGAAACAACGTGACACCCCCATTCACGTTGGCTGCGAGGGGTAAAATGACAGCAGAGCAAACACACGAGTGCCACAGAAAAGTAACAGCCTATGTGGTGAAAATGTGTATTTAAATGTAAATGTGTCAGTTTTTTTTTATGAAAAAATTCTACTGTTAGATAAGTCGGGATCTGTTGACCTACACGTCAAAGAATCAGAATCGAGAATCATTAAATTCCAAACGATGCCCAACCCTACTGTTGTCACCGAAAACGTGTTGATCTGAGGTGTTTATCAGTTCTGTCCATCTCGGTTGTTTTGAGCAGCGACTGCAGTGTAAGCCCCGCCCCCGGTCCGCCGCACCTGGTTCGGTATGTTCTGTACCAGTGGAAGTGGATGTGAGGGGCAGGGGCAAACCAGACCGTGTGGCTGGCCAGGATACAGGATACAGTGATCCCTCGCCAATTTGCTAAGTTCCGCAGTTTTAGTTAACAATAACAATACAACCTGTGTGATGTTACAAGTTCCTGCAGTGCCAGAATAAAGTGCTCGTTCCATGCAGAGAAAACCGGACTGTTTCTTTTGTTGTTGTTAACGTGTTAGCCGCTAATTACGAGCCAAAAATAGCACAATAGCAGCGGTTTCTTTACTACAGTTCAGAGACCAGAGGCTGTGAAGGAAACAGAAAGACCACAGTTGAGCCTTTGTCTTGTGTCACTGCAGTGCCTCGATACTTTTTTGCGGTTTTAAAACATATTTTAAACACATTATTTAGGCTCGGGGGGCGCCAGTCCCAATTAACCACGAAAAATAAGGGATCACTGTACTTTAATACAGTCCTGGCTGGTAAAACCAGACGGCTGTTTCTGGGAAACGAGTGTAAAAATAACAGTAAAAACCTTCTAAAGTCACTGGGCTGATCATAAAGGTCCCCGTGTCTCTGGGGGAGGACAGGTGGCTTAAATTCAGTTATTCCTGTCATCAGTCAGAGCGTCAGGCTGACAGCAGACCTGTGAAACTGACCTTTTCTCTCCACCTGCTGTAAAACACTCAGAGCCACCTGCAGAGTGACGAGCACCTGCTCGCTAACGTCTGCGCTATGTTTCACCGGCTTCAATAAATGCTCTTCCTTTCTTCTCGTCACACCTGAATCCAAACTGGCCGCTTTATTGCTCTTTTATTTCTGTCTTTCTGGCAGCAGGTCAGCGGTTCCTCCTCCTTCATCACCACTCTCTGCGTCTCCTTCCATTTCACAATAAAAGTCAGTGCATGCAGTGATTTCAAAATAAAAGGTGGGCTTTTAACCAGGCCGGGGGATCGACGCCGCTTCCGTTGTAATCAAGTTTTTCAAACCAGCCATTTCACCATAAATGGCATCGTTCAGCCCACTTGAAGGGAAATACCTCACGGCGGTGTCACTGCTGATAACGGACCAGAGTTAGAACCGTCTGAGGAGCTCAGAGAGAGCAGCTTATCGTTAAAGGATAAAGCCTTTGAGACCCTATAAAATCAGCGAGGAGCTCGTAGCTGACTACATCAGGAACGTGGGACTCAACATCCCAGGATGCAGCAGCGGCGGGAAAAGCAAACCCAGAGACGGCAGCGATGGAGGACGAAGAGTTAGGGGTGCACGATAGCTATAACAGGAAATTATGACGTCATCTTGATAACTCCGATATCCCGACAAATATCCCCGATAACATATATATTTCTGTCAACACTGCAGTGCCTCGCTCCCTCTGAGCCTTGAATGACCGGCAGTGAATGTTATGTTCAAGTGACGTTGGCATAATCAGAAAAATGATTTCTCACTCAAGAACATCAAGAATACCCCCTCATGCCACAAAACAACTCGTTAACTCGGTCATAATTTTGGTAGTTGCTGACTTTAACTGATATTCGCAGTATTTTCCCACATGTTACACATAAAAAAGAAAAAAATAGAAAAAGGCTGAAAGAACAACTAGCAAACGAGGGAACAGAGAAATTTACGTTACACCTTGAATGCACTATTGCGACACAGTGCGCTGTTAGAAAAAAAAACAACAACATGGAGGCGACTGTATGGAACTTTGTTCAAGTTTCAGAGGAAGATAGTTCGCTGGTTATTTGTGACAAATGTTTCCAATGAAGGAGGGAAAAATAGCACTAACTTTAATATGTAAAACCCGATCAGCCACCTGAAACGTTAACGCTAACGTGAGCTAACGTGAGCTAACGTGAGCTAGTCAACACCAAGTCTCATCTCCCCTCTCCTCGCCATCATCTCTCTCATCTAAAGCTTCCATGAAAAAAAAAAAAAAAAAAACTACTAAACCTCATTTACTTTAATTAAAGGCATTCATTTGAATGGAACCACAAGCCAAAATCCTTTAAACATATTTTTTTGTTACTATGGAGTGAACTTTTTCAGTTTATTTACACAGACAAGTCTAACTTGTGTCAGTACATTATGACCTGTGCATTATTTTTATTGTCATTTAGGAATGATCTTTTTCAGTTTGTAATTCTGATGCATGTATTTCCATCAGTTCAAGGAGCCTTTATTTTTCATATCAGTCAGTAATGAACCTTATTTAAGTTGATGTGAGATATTAAATAGGTTTGTTTGATAGATTCACAAAAATGTTTGAGAGGCTTGACAATAGTTTTTTATTGGAAAAAATAAATATCTCATTTAATATATCATTTAAAGAGTCAAAACTATTTTTGATTTTGTTCATAGTTCATAGTATATGTAATGATCTTAGGTATATGTGTGTTATCGGTTATCGGTATCGGCCTTTAGGAGCTGAAAGTTATCGGTTATCAGTTTTAAAAGACAGTTATCGTGCATCCCTACGAAGAGCCAAGGAAAACATCCGAAAGGCCTCCGGTTTAATTCAAAAGTCATGGTCCATCACACAGCACCTTCTGGATGACATCATCATCATCAACGTTTCCAGGAGACGAGGGTTTTAGGACCTGTCAGGTCTGGACGTCGGTGGTTTGACGGGTCGGTAGATCAGAGCTGCTGTGAAACATAGAGGGGGCTTCATCACGTCCCAGGGGGAACAACGAGGCAGAGACTGTGAAGGCAGCTAAACACCCGTCAGTTCAGCATTCACCTCGGTTTGACTTCACTTCAGGTACCGGAGACAGGAAACGGGCCGAGCGTCCGCTGCCTCCCCGTCGAGCCCAACAGGTCTGGGCCCGACCAGCCACCTGAAACACTAAAGACTCCCCTCTGCATGACGCCGGCGACTCCCATGCTGGGAATCATACGTGTGGTGTTGCAGAGAGAACACGGCGAGCGCCGTGAGTCACGTTCCCCAGACAGAGGGATGCTCTCCTCGACGTTGACAGGAGGGAAAATAACTCGCTGCGTCCAACAAACAGAAGCTCCGTCGCTGAGAAGCAACTGGAAACCGTCAGAGCGACCGACACCAGACCAGATGGGGACGTCGTCTACAGGCAGAACTGATAAATCCTGTCGATCCAGACCTGACTGACCTCATCTAAGCTCCTCAGAGCAGGGTTAGAGTTAGGGGTTAGAGTTAGCGGTTAGAGTTAGGGGTTAGAGTTAGGGTTAGAGTTAGGGTCAGGGTTAGGGGTTAGAGTTAGAGTTAGGGTTAGGGGTCAGAGTTAGGGGTTAGAGTTAGAGTTAGGGGTTAGAGTTAGGGATTAGGGTTGGGGTAAGGGTTAGAGTTAGGGTTAGGGGTTAGAGTTAGGGTCTGGGTTAGGGGTTAGAGTTAGGGTTAGTTAGGGTTAGAGGTAGGGGGTTAGGGTTAGAGTTAGGGGTTAGAGTTAGGGTTAGGGGTTAGAGTTAGGGTTAGGGTTAGGGGTTAGAGTTAGGGGTTAGTTAGGGTTTAGGGTTAGGGTTAGGGTTAGGGTTAGTTAGGGTTAGGTTCGGGTTAGGGTTAGGGGTTCGGGTTAGGGTTAGAGTTCGGGTTAGGGTTAGTTAGGGTTAGTTCGGGGTTAGTTCGGGGTTAGGGGTTAGGGGTTAGGGTTAGGTTTCGGTTAGGGTTAGGGGGGTTAGGGTTCGGGTTAGGTTAGGGTTAGGGTTAGGGTTAGGGGTTAGGGTTAGGGTTAGGGTTAGGGGTTAGAGTTAGGGGTTAGTTAGGTTAGGGGTTTAGGGGTTAGGGTTAGTTAGGGTTAGGGTTAGGGGTTAGGGTTAGGGTTAGGGTTAGGGGTTAGGGGTTAGTTCGGGTTAGAGTTCGGGGTTCGGGTTCGGGGTTAGTTCGGGTTAGGTTAGGGTTAGGGGTTTTCGGGTTAGGGTAGGGTTAGGGGTTCGGGTTAGGGTTAGGGTTAGGGTTAGGGTTCGAGTTTAGGGTAGGGTTAGGGTTAGGGTTAGAGTTAGGGGTTTCGGTTCGGGTTAGGGTTCGGGGGGTTAGGGGTTAGGGTTAGGGGTTAGGGTTAGGGGAGTTAGGGGTTAGGGGTTAGGGTTCGGGTTAGTTAGGGTTAGAGGTTAGGGGTTAGGTTAGGGGTTAGGTTAGTTCGGGTTTTTTTTTTTTAGGGTTAGGGGTTAGGGGTTAGGGTTTAGAGTTTAGGGTTCGGGTTCGGGTTTGGGTTAGGTTAGGGGTTAGAGTTAGGGGTTAGTTGGTTAGGTTTAGGGTTAGGGTTAGAGTTAGGGGGGTTAGGTTCGGGGTTAGGGTTAGGGTTAGGGTTAGGGTTAGGGGTTTCGGGGTTGGTTAGGGTTAGGGTTAGGGGTTTTAGGGTTAGGGGTTAGAGTTAGGGGTTCGGGTTAGGGGTTAGAGTTCGGGTTAGTTAGGGTTAGGGGTTAGGGTTTAGGGGTTTAGGGGTTAGGGGTTAGGGGTTAGAGTTAGGGGTTAGTTCGGGGGTTCGGGTTAGGGGGGGTTAGGGGTTAGAGTTAGGGTTAGGGGTTAGAGTTAGGGGTTAGGGGTTAGAGTTAGGGTTAGGGATGTCCTGATCGCTGGTCCTGAACACCTGGTCGAGTTCAAAGTCACACTTGCAGCAGGACAGTAGTGAGGTTTCTATCACTGAATCTCCACATTGCCATGCCGTCCCGCCGTCACAGCCAGACGAGTGTCGGCGCTGCTAGTCTAGATACGTGGACGTCCAAGAAGCACAGCTGAGGTCTCCACAAGAACGACCAGCATTTACCCAGAAAGCACAGACCAAACATTACATCTGAAACAAAGAGTCGGCAGAAGACTCTCCCAACCCAACACACCCTCCAATCAGCTGCTAATCAGCTGCTAATCAACGCAGAAGCTACTTGGAGCTGCAAACAGCCATGTTCAGGCATGAACTCAGCATCTGCAGCATCTGCCGGAGTTAAAGGAGCCTCTGCAGCTTCTATTTCTGCAGGTCTGGTCCAGTCTGGTCCGGTCAGGTCTGGTCCGGTGGGGGGGTTTGGGGTCGTGCTGTGTACATCAGCGGTGGAGGGACGGTGCTTGCTGCTCTGTTTTGGTCTGTTTGTCTGCTGTTGTATAAATCTGATACCCAATTATGGTTTAAATGCTGCTGAGTAGCTCAGTGTGTTCATGTTGGCTCATTTGGTTTTTTTTTTTTTTTTTGTAATTTAAGACAAAAAAAGAAAGAAGAGAGATGATGGGATACATTTTCACCACTTTCCTGCCTGGTGGATCTAAATATAGACATGTAAAGCGACACTGCGCTCCCATCCGTTGGACCACTGCTGTTCACTTCAGCTCTTCCTTCAGCTCTCAGGAGCTGTCCGAGGCTCCTCAGGAGGAGCTGTCCGAGGCTCCTCAGGAGGAGCTGTCCATGGTACCTCAGGAGGAGCTGTCCGAGGCACCTGAGGAGGAGCTGTCCATGGTACCTAAGGAGGAGCTGTCCGAGGTACCACAGGTGGAGCTGTCCGAGGCTCCTCAGGAGGAGCTGTCCATGAGGTACCTCAGGAGGAGCTGTCCATGGTACCTCAGGAGGAGCTGTCCGAGGCACCTCAGGAGGAGCTGTCCATGGTACCTCAGGAGGAGCTGTCCGAGGTACCACAGGTGGAGCTGTCCGAGGCACCTCAGGAGGAGCTGTCCATGGTACCTCAGGAGGAGCTGTCCGAGGCACCTCAGGAGGAGCTGTCCGAGAGGAGACTGAGCAAGACTGAGACAATGAAGACGTTTGACCAGCCAACCGGGACGCCGGTCCGCTCATATGGACCTGAACGACCCAGAGGCTCCTTGCTTTGCTTGATGAGTTCTCATGGAAACACCTCAGAGTTTCTCTGTTTATTCTTTTTTTTTTTTTTTTTTTAGCTCTCATGACTCATCTTTTGTCTTGTCGGTGTCGCCATGAAGTAGAGGGACATCCCAGAGCTCTGCAGATGGAGTCGCTTTTTAAAAGCAGTCTGGGCGCTCCTGCTGCATTTATTCAGGTCAGGAGCAAATTAAAGCGGCTTTAATTAACCAAATACATGACAGCAACATTTTTTTTATTGTTGTTTTGGCTCGACTACATCACAGGTAACGTCACATGTCACGTTGGCTCTCGTTTCAGTAATGTAATTGCTTGGTCCAGTTTTTTTATTATTATATTGTTAACGAGGATGTCTGGCGGTTAAGTGAAGTGATGGTTCGAGACTGGATGAGAGTCCAGAGTTTCTCATCTGACTGGTTTTGTTAACAGCTGCCAAAAAGAGCTAAATGACTCTGATTAAAAGTAATCAAACATCTCTTTAAGTGAATCTGAAGCTGATATTTGAACTAAAATAAAACTCTGTGCTGCTTTAAATCGCTTAACCCTGACCCTGAACGCGCAGCAGAAGCGTTTATTTCCCGCGCGAGGCTTCCTGAAGTGACAGTGACTGAGGTGAGGCGCGTGCGGCAGGTACTCACACGAACGCGTGGTAGAGCAGCGCCCATCCTCGCGGCCTCTCCAGCGCGTCGTAAATCTGGTTCTGGATCCTCCTCCTGCGGATGTTATTCCTCTTTACGGGCCGGGTGTAGTTCAGGGGGGTCTTGGCCAGCAGCCCGATGCCGATGCCCTGAGCGCCCCGCCCGCTGGGACCCACCAGCAGCAGGGCCCCATCCTTGTCCGCTCCGCCGCCGCTTTGGTCCAGCGGGTCCCCGGGAGGAGCGCCGGAGCTCTTCTTCTGCTCCTCCGAGCCGCTAGCGACGGTCCTGGACCGGAGCCCCATGGTCAGCGCTGAGTGGCCGCGGTGGGCAGCATGCCATGATCCGGGCGCCGGATCCTCAGCCGCGGGTCATTTAAGGATGTAGTCCCCGGCGCGGAGGGAGGCGTTCAGCAGTCTGGCTGGAAAACAGGAGACGGGGGAGGGACGGAGGGGAGGAGGAGGGAGGAGAGCGTTACACATCTGTACTTTGGTAAACAGAGGAGCTCCTGCGTGGAAACGACAAAAACCGTGCGTAAAAATCGCGCCACAACATCACGGTGATGAGCTGCGAGACCACAAAGTCCGCGAAACTCACTGCTGCCCACAGACCCGAAACCCGGTTCTCCTGGAGCCGCACCGCCAATAAAATAAAATAAAGAAAACAACAAGCAACAACTGGCCAAACACACCCGGAGAGACAAAGAGCGAGCACTGGGCACGCGCACACGGAAAACGGAGACACCTATGGGAGGAAACCCGCCGATCACGACGGCGGCTCCGACCGCCGCACCGAGCCTACCAGCAGCGGATCCCGGGCATGGCGCGCGCCTCCGGGGCTCCCAGCCTCCATCCACCCGCAGAGGAAGCGGCGCCGAGGAAGAGGAGGAAGAGGAGGAAGAGGAGGGCGGAGACGGAGGAAGAGGAGCGGAGATGCCGAGGGAAGGAGCTCCGTTCTGAAACTGAAGAGGAGGAGGAGAAGCAGAGGAAGGCAGAGAGAGGGAGAGAGAGAGAGAGAGAGAAAGAGAGAGGCTGGGCTGTTTCATCAGCAAGAACACGGACGCGACGTGCGCGCACACGCTCGCGGGAAAAAAAAATAGCTACACCTTGACGTATTCAGGAGGAAAACACGCATGTCAGCGCATCTGGAACCTCAGGAGGAGCTGTTCGAGGTCCTGAGGAGGAGCTGTCCGAGGAACTTAAGGAGGAGCTGTCCGAGGAACCTCAGGAGGAGCTGTGTGAGGGTTCTCAGGAGGAGCTGTCCGTAAAGGTTCCTCAGGAGGAGCTGTCCGTAAAGGTTCCAGAGGAGCTGTGTGAGGTTCCTCAGGAGGAGCTGTCCGTGAGGTTCCTCAGGAGGAGCTGTCCTGAGGTTCCTCAGGAGGAGCTGTCCGTAAAGGTTCTTCAGGAGGAGCTGTCCGTAAAGGTTCCTCAGGAGGAGCTGTGTGAGGTTCCTCAGGAGGAGCTGTCCGTAAAGGTTCTTCAGGAGGAGCTGTCCGTAAAGGTTCCTTAGGAGGAGCTGTCCGAGGTTCCTCAGGAGGAGCTGTCCGAGGTTCCTGAGGAGGAGCTGTCCATTAGGTTCCTCAGGAGGAGCTGTCCGTAAAAGTTCCTCAGGAGGAGCTGTCCATTAGGTTCCTCAGGAGGAGCTGTCCTGAGGTTCCTTAGGAGGAGCTGTGTGAGGTTCCTCAGGAGGAGCTGTCCCGAGGAGGTACCTCAGGAGGAGCTGTCCGTGAGGTTCCTCAGATGGAGCTGACTGAGGTTCCTCAGGAGGAGTTGTCCGTGAGGTTCCTCAGATGGAGCTGACCGAGGTTCCCCAGGAGGAGCTGACTGAGGTTCCTCAGGAGGAGCTGACTGAGGTTCCCCAGGAGGAGCTGACCGAGGTTCCCCAGGAGGAGCTGACTGAGGTTCCTCAGGAGGATTCAGGACTCAAAGACAGAAGCGGACCTTCATTCAGCTGTTCCACGTGGAGGAAAGAACCGGTTCAGCTCTGAGAAAACAGTTTTATTTCTACCTCCTGCTCCTGATAAATATCTGATTTATTTATTCCTGACACTCATCTGTTCTGACACTCTACTTTTCCTTTTACTTATTTCTATTTGTCAAGCTCAATGTTCTTAATATTTATAATTTAAATGCGTATCAAATTAGCATTTTTATGCACAAAATACAGTTCAATCCAAGTATTATACCGGAGCAGTGTAGGTTTTATTTTAAAACTAACGCAGAGGTTCATCACTACAACACACGGTAAAATAGAGATTTCCATTTACCAGAACCAGTCACATCTGGAGCAGTTTTCTCCTGGGATACAGATGTTTGAAGTTGTGGAGTTAACTTTCCTTCCTTGTAAAGGGAACATCTTTGATGTCTTTAAAAAAATACTAAGGGTCTATTTGAATGTTTTTTAATTGAGTTGTCTTAGTTCCACCTTTATGTTTTTAATTCTTACTTTGAGTACTGTATATTTTTATATGTATTTTTTCTTCATGTATGTAAATGTGTGTATGTATATACATATATATAATTCTTTTTTATTTTAGACTCTACAGTGTTAACACCTATCCATATAGGTGGAGTTAGATATAAGCCCAGTTGGGTTTCCTGCTTCTCCCTGCACTTGTACTATTGTATTTTTTAACATTATAATGTATTTTTTTTCCATGATGTGCAAAACAAATAAATAAAAAAAAAAATAAATAAATTTGATTCCATTAATACTTGCCTTGTTTTTAGGGACTTTTCTTTCAACGCCTGTCAGGACTAACTGAAGATAATCTTATGTAACAGCTGCTGAAGAGGAGAGCGTTTGACTCGACACTTTTAGTCTAAACAGAAAGATCTCGCTGTTTCACCAACCACAACATGAAAACCCAGATGCAGATGTGCTGCAGCTCTTCTGTCTCCATCTTCTGGATCTCCTCCATCAAAACAGTCGTTGGTTTATTCACCACCGTCCTTCTGGAACATACATCTACCATTTAATTCATACCAATATACCGATTAGCGATAAAGTAGAAGACTGGATCATGAACGTCCACAGACGTGGCCTCTGACCTCTGACATGTGACCGTTTACAGTGAAAACTCTGCTGAAGTCTTGTACATCGAATTTAAATGATGACATGGATGAAATTAGTTCCGCCTGATCACCAGTAAAGCATTAATGAAACTTACAGTATCTTTAGACCACGCCCACATGTTTGATTGGCATGTAACAGTGATCTATCAACATTCTTTGAACAGCTCTTGAAACGTCCCAGATTTCAGACTCAGTTTTACTTTCACCGTTTATTTTTCTTTAAATAGCACAAACTATTTTACAGCAGCAGGTTTGGTTCAGCACCATGAACGACATCACAAGTAGGGGTGAGTATTGGCAAGGACCTCGCAATACGATATGTATAGCGATACTTGGGTCACAATATGATATCACAATATCGTGATATATTGCGATATTCTACCCAGTTAATATCAAAATTAAAAGTAGAGATGAAAAATCAAGTTGCTGTATATGTTCATCAGATGATATTGATCATTCAGAGGACAAATTGAGTCAAAACTATTGACTTCAAAACAACCTATTTATTATTTATTATTAGTGTTTTTGCACATTTAGGTGAATGAATGAATTTTCCTTAAAAAAAAAAAAAATCGATATTATATCGGGCGGCCGAAAATCGCGATATATCGCCAAATCCATTTTTTTCACACCCCTAATCACAAGAGAGATCTCTTTTTTTTTGGTGTGTTTACAGTTTCAGGGATCTGAGTTACAACCTAGGATGCTGGAGCTGCCTCCTCCTCCTCCTCCTTTGCTCCTTCGTCTCCATTTGCAGTGACAGGTCCGGTAGGATGTACTGACTCACCTGGTGGCGGTCGTGCAGCACTTTCATTTTTCACAAAAAAAGAAAAAAAGAAGATGACAACGATGGCAAATAAAAAGTACGATAAGATTCGCTTTGAAGGAGCTGAGACAGTAGCTGAATTTTCTGTTAGCTACGCCGCAGTCGTGCTAACTAATGAAAATAGATTATTCGTTGTTGACTCAGACGCCTGAATAACTTCATCTCATTAGCACCGATCCAACACCACCTCCATCCCAGTAGTTTTCTGGGTTGCTCTGTAAGTAGCTAACTCACAGAACGTAGATGTCTCCGCCTCATAAAGGTTCACTAAAATTATCTCGCGGGGCTATTCGTGCTAATGATGATTCGGTCCCCCAGTAAACTCACGCCAGGCCCAGCTGACGGAATCCAGCCCATACAGTTTGCGGTAAAGGCTAAAGCTTTAACCACAAAGCGCCACCTGGAGGCCTGACAGTGTAACTACATCTGTCAGAGATTTGTAGGGGTCCAGAATAGTTTTATGGGGCCTCCGTTATCAGGAACGGCCCCATTTTTATGTCCTCGTTTTAGTTTGTTTTTCTTTTATTTCTTTGTCTTTTTCTTTATTTACTGGCAGTTGACAAACAGTGAAAGCGGTGCACTACCGCCACCAGGTGGCTCGTAACGGTAGTTTAGGCGCAACGGGCTCTGTTACCCTTAAATGGAGAGGTGACCTCGTTTTACCCTGGAACCCCCGCCAGTGGCGACACACCTAATAATTATTATCTTAACCAAGAAATTAGATGATGGCAGTGTCGTTATTTGGATTTGTAAACTGGAAAAGCAAAAAAAAAAACAATGCAAAGAAATGTCAAAGCAGATGTCAGAAAAATAAGCACTTGAAGACAGTTTATCCCTCTGTTCATATCAGCGTTGTTTGGTGAAGGTCAGGACGACCCCCCCCCCCCAGGTCTGTTCTTCTCTCTGGTTACAGTCGTTTCTGGTTTTTTTTACTGGATCTGCGTCTCTGCAGAAACTAGTGATCCATCATTTCCAGGGTCGTGCAGTTTAGGTGTTCAAGCCAAGACTAAAGGGCCACACTTTATCAGCATCTCATCTCATATAATATAATATGATATAATATAATATGATATGATATGATATAATATGATATGATATGATATGATCTAATCTAATCTAATATAATATGATATGATATAATACATCTGCTGTATTGCTTGTTTTAATTAGTCCCATTCACTTCTATAATCAGTGATATTCATCAGATTTTTAAGAAAAATTGCAAATATTTTCGTTAAAAAAATTCTAAACATTTAATTGAAATTGAAATATTGTGACATTTGATTGTAAAACTGAGGTTTTTGTCGTATATTCCTGACATTTTACCTTAAAATCAGAAAATTAGCAGGGTTGCAACTTTTCATAGTAAAACATTGATTTTTTTCATAGCATTGACATAAGAAACTATTTTTAATTATTTTAAATTGTAAATTTTATATAACTGCGACTTTCTGCAGTTACAATTTCTGCAAAAAACAAAATTATTCTTTTTTACTGAAAATTATGATGGTGGATTTTTGTTATAAAAATATATTTTTGTCATTAGTGTCAAATTTTGCAAAATTATGACTTTTTGACAGACAATTACGGTTTTAAATCAAAAATTGGGAATTTCATATAACTGGAATTTTATGTCCTATAATCATGACATTTTGTTGTGAAAATGACAAATAAAAAAATTGAAATGTTTTAGCTCAATATTACAACCTTTTGTCTTAAAATAAAGATCTTTTTCTAAATGAAAACTTTTTAACCAAATTACAGCTTTGTTATTGTAAAAAAGGGAATTTCTGTCTAAAAATCTCAAATTTCCCCCAAATCAAAACTTTCATAAAAAAAAAATCACAAATTAATGTTGCAACTTTTTATACTAAAACATCAAACAAAAATCACAACTTTTTGACATAAACTGATGAATTTGTCACAAAATTGTGAATTTAATAAAATTGTAACTTTCAGTTCCAAGAATCACAATTTTTTTTCTAAAAATGAAAATTTCACAAATATGCAACATTTTGTTATAAAAAGCTAGTTTTTGTCCTAAAATCTCAAATTTTGCTAAATTAAGATTTTCTTTCCAGTTTTAATTCAAACATGTAATAGAACTACAACCTATGTCCTGAAATCTCAACTTTTAGTTGTAAGAAAATATTTTAAAAATCACATTTTAGCTTAATATTACAACGTTTTGTTGTAGAATATTAATTTCTGCAAAATTAAAACTTTTATTGTAAAAAAGGGATTTTTTTGTCATAAAATCCAAAATATCCCGAAATCAAAACTGACATAAAATTGCAAAATTTAATCATGACATTATGAAATTTACAAAATTGCGACTTTTTGTCATAAAATCACGACTTTTAAGGAATAGCACTTTTTTGTTGTAAAAATCGTGGATTTTGTGTCGTAAAATAGCAACTCTTTGACATGAGACTGGAAACAGCGGCTCAACGGACATTCTGCAGAAACAGCGCTGGTGAAGTCGGAGGGTAAAGGTCAGGCACTTGAGCGCCACCTGGAGTCTCCACAGCTGGTTTTCCATCTTTCCTGATGGAGTGCTTTAATTTCTACAGTAATTTTAGAGGCACAGAACCTCAGAACCGGGAATCTCAGACCTGCAGGGCGTCGAAGCCAACAGGTAACCTGACGACACGTGACCGTAACGATGATTTATTTACACCGACGCCTGACCAGCGCATTAACAAACCTGATCTACACATAGAAAACCGAGCACCAGGCCACCAGCCAGACCTCCGGCTGACCCGGCTCCAGCCAGACCTCCGGCTGACCCGGCTCCAGCCAGACCTCCTGCTGACCCGGCTCCAGCCAGACCTCCGGCTGACCCGGCTCCAGCCAGACCTCCGGCTGACCCCTCCAGCCAGACCTCCTGCTGACCCGGCTCCAGCCAGACCTCCGGCTGACCCGGCTCCAGCCAGAGGCTCCCACAGCTCTTATTTTTAACCGGGACAGTTGGGAGAGCTCAGGTGGAACTAATGATGGTCTGGTTCAGTTAAGTGTCCTGCTGGGACCAGACTGGAGGAGCAAACTGGTCTGTTCCCTCCATCCAGTCCATCCAGTCCATCGGGTTTGGTGATTTGTTGGTTCTCCATCAGTGAAGGTGATGGAGGGTTGAGGCTGTTTATCGCTCTTTTCTGCTCTAACTGCATCTCGCTCTTTAATTAATCAACAGACCCTCGAGGCTTTTGGATTTCCAGTTTTTATGTATTGATTTCTAATCTTATTTTCATTTATTTATTTAAACAACAACAGAGAACCAGATCACAAACCTTTTAATTCCTGCAAATGCAACGCAGACTAAAGGATGCAGGTTTCAGCCTCAGTGGTTTCCTTCCACCGGACCGATTGGAGATCGGTCTGATGAAGACTCCTGGAGGATTTATTTTATTTTTACATTTAAGCGTTAAAAGAGTCAGACAGAAACGGGTTCATGACTGACACCAGGTTTCTCCCAAACAGTCAGCAGGTGGATCAGTGAACCGGTTCTGCTTTTCCTCATTATTTGGGGAATCGTTTATTGTTTCTGCAGCCTCAGTTTCCACGTTATTACAGAGGCGAACCCGATTGTAATACAGTGATCCCAATTCACGCTCTAAGTTCTGCGGTTTTAGTTATTCGTGGATTTTTCAGAAATATATAATATTATAAAGAAAAATTTTAAAATCGCGAAAACATCACAGGATGTTGTGCGCGTTCTCTTACAGCGCAGAAATATTGTAAGCCAGTCTGGCCCCTTTAAGAAGGTGGCCTTATGGGTAATGGTGTGGCCTTATGGGTAATGTGTGTGTGTTGTTGGACGGCAGAACGAAAACGGGGTTAGATGAAATCAGAATAAAGTGCTCGTTCCATGCAGAGAAAACCGGACTTTTTCTTTTGTTGTTTTTAGCGTGTTAGCCGCTAATTACGAGCCAAAAATAGCACAATAGCAGCGGTTTCTTTGCTATGGTTCAGAGACTAGAGGCTGTGAAGGTAACAGAAAGACCACAGTTGAGCCTTTGTCTTGTTTCGCTGCAGTGCCTCGATACTTTTTTTGCGGTTTTTTAATATTTTAAACACATTATTTAGGCTCGGAGAGCTCCAACTCCAATTCGCATATATTGATTTTTGCGTGGGGGCGCCGGTCGATATTAACCGTGAAAAATAAGGGATCACTGTGGATGTGTGCATTTTTTTTCTATTTTTATAGCCATTTTGCACCTTGTAGTTTCATGTTTGTCGTCCTTTACAGCTGTTTCTGGTCTCCAGCTGTTCCTTGAACGGCCACCGGGGGGCCAAAGTGAGTCAATCTCTGACTGGCGGGTTAAAGCAGCACAAAGGAGCTTTCGTCATCTTTAGCTCGGTCGGTCCCCAACGTCAGGGGTTTCTGTCCAAGCTTTTCTCTTTCGCTGTTTGAATTATTCTTCTTCTTCGTCTTTCCCGCCGCCACTGCTTCCTCGTCGGCTTCAATTCCAGTTGGGTGACGTGCCGCTGTGATGTCGGTAAAAACGTCTCCATCCTGTTTGCTCTGCTCTCTGAGCTTCGCGAAGGAAGCAAACAAAAGGAGGAAAGAGGCCAGACTGCCCTCTGGTGGCTCCTGGCGTAATCGCACAGCGACGCGTGAACGGCAAAGACGGATTCACACAGCCGCCAATGAAATGAAAGCGGAGGCGGGGCTAACAGTCGTTTCTGTCGACTTTACAGATGGTTTTTCAACATCTTGAGTTCATTTTTTATCCTGTAATTGTCAAAACACAGCTGCTCAGATAAATAAAACCGTGCACGTTCAGAGCAGATAATAATAATAAAAAAACATCATCAACGCCTAAAGGAAGCAGAACATCTTCACAGCAGAAGCCGACATGTGCAGTTAGCATTATGACGTCATCTGCATCATCACAGCCTAACAGGATCGACCCAGAGGAGCAGAGCGGATCTTAAAATAGATTGATTGTGTGTCTTGGTGGCCTTTAGTTTTCCCACCTAATCGCTGGATTTGACTAATTATCTGGATGGAAAACGGCTGAGCGAGTCTTTAATTGAAAAAGCAATAATTTGACTCCGGTCGTCTGCCGCTGCGCGGGAATGCCAGGCGGGTCGGGAACGCCAGGCGGGTCGGGGCTGCTCCGAGCCGCTGACAGATGGGAGTCAGAGCCGCTATAAAGATGGATCCTCTGCTGTGACTCTGGTTTTATCAGCCTCTGCTGCTGTCAGTCCACCAATAAAGAGACTTTTATTTTTCATCAGCAATTATGTTCAAGTCTTTGAAAAAAAAATGTCCTTAAAGCTTTCTGAGAGTTTTATCGGAGTGTGCGGGGCGGGAACATACGTCATCAGCCCGCGGTCCGCGGTGGATTGATGGTGCCCGGAGGAGTTCCAGAGCTTCCTGTGTGTCAGTGTGTGTGCGCCGGTGAAGGGTGATGGATGAGGCGCCGGTCGATGTCCGCGTCCACGCGTGGAGCTGGATTTTTCCAGCGTGTGATTTTAGCGAGCAGAGACAGAGCACGTCCTGCAGCGTGTGGTCGAGACCCCCGTCACAAGAGACTGGACCGGTCAGGACCGCATCAGGATCGTAAGTGAATTAGTAGAGACTGGGACACACTTAAATTAAATTTACATCCAAACAGAAAGATCTGTGAGAGTGACCGTCACGGCGGGAACTGGACACCAACAGGAACATCTGTATTTGTCACCAAAAAACAAAGAAAAACAGTCACTAGGTCTCCAGGCTAGACAGGAACAGTCCAGGCCGGCGGCCGCGGAGCTGGACGGGGACCAGGAGGCGACGTGGCGCCACCTGCAGCCCCTGCTGCAGCAGCGACAGAAGAGTCTGAGCCGCTGCAGCTCAGGTGGAGTCGGGCTGGGCCGGCTGCAGTGGCTCCTGCTGCAGCGGCGGGGAGCGAGGCCAAGGCAGAGGCCGAGATGACTCAACCCCTGCATCGCCCGAGACCGCTTCGGGACACGGGATGGTGAGAGCGTGTCGACGACGCCTCGGGGACACGGGAGAGCACGTCGGCCTTCTCTGGGACACGGGAAGGTGCGTTGGCCTTCTCGGGGACACGGGAAGGCGCGTCGGCCGCCTCGGGGACGCGGGAAGGAGCGTCGGCCTTCTCTGGGACACGGGAAGGAGCGTTGGCCTTCTCGGGGACACGGGAAGGCGCGTCGGCCGCCTCGGGGACGCGGGAAGGAGCGTCGGCCGCCTCGGGGACACGGGAAGGCGAGTTGGCCGCCTCGGGGACACGGGAAGCGAGTGGCCGCCTGGGGACACGGGAAGGAGCGTCGGCCGCCTCGGGGACACGGGAAGGCGAGTTGGCCGCCTCGGGGACACGGGAAGGCGAGTTGGCCGCCTCGGGGACACGGGAAGGCGAGTTGGCCGCCTCGGGGACACGGGAAGGCGAGTTGGCCGCCTCGGGGACACGGGAAGGCGAGTTGGCCGCCTCGGGGACACGGGAAGGAGCGTCGGCCGCCTCGGGGACACGGGAAGGCGAGTTGGCCGCCTCGGGGACACGGGAAGGCGAGTTGGCCGCCTCGGGGACACAGGAAGGTGCGCCGGCCGCCTCGGGGACCGCCTTAGATGTCGACGTTAATGCCACCAGCCCCTCTCTAAATATCATCAGGTCAGTTTGAAGTGACCTCATGGCCGGCAGGGCGAGGAGCTGGAGCTGGCCGGTGAGGTTCTTCAGGAGGTCATAGACGAATATCCACCACCTCACGTCGGGGGTCCCCAATAAGGAGGACGTGAGATGGTGGTAGAGTTCATAAAAGGCTTTGACCTCCCCTGAAAGGAGTCCCAGGACGCCGTGGAAACGGGGGCCGCTGCTGGTCGCGGCGGTAACTTGGTCCATGGCTGAGGGATCGTGGACATGTCCTGGACCACCTCAGGGAATGACCGAGGAGGTGCGTCCGGGGCCGCCTCGGAAACCGGAGCCGGAGAGGACACTCCAGAGGAGGAGTGTCCGCCTCGCCTTCTCCGAGGCTTCCTGTCCTTCACCTCGGAGATCGACTCAGCCAGATAGCGTGCCGGGCTGAACCGCGAGCACATGACACGCACTCATCCCAACACAAACACCCATTCATTTACCGTAGCAGTCATTAGTTACCGCAGAAGCAGCGCTGCATTTAACCTGTACGTCTAATTAACATCTCCAGAGGGCTCGTTTAATCAACGAGGTCGATATGAAACCAGTAACGTGCCAGTGTTATTTATGTGACTCGGTAGCCGCTGCAGCAGATGTCCTCGTCTAACCGGCTGGCCATCGGTGTCTGCTGGGACCGTCCGGGTCTCTTCAGGTCCTCCAGCGTCCTGGACTCGTCACCTGTCAGGGGCCGCCAGCGGGGTTATCAATATTTCATCCTGCGCCCTGTCCTCAGTTGTTCCCTGCATCTGAAACGTCTGCAGGTGATTTTTTTAAGGGCTTTTATGACTTAATAAAAGGGGAAAAGCTTGGCAAGCCGTTGTTGTTGTTGTTGGGTTTTTGGCCGATAACCTGAAGGTTTTATATCATCCACAAACATGTATGAAAGCAAACTGCTTTCTGCCCCCGGGAGGAGGCACATGAGCAGATCTGAGGCCTCCAGTTGTGGGGGTCTTTGTCTCTGGGTGAGATTTACAGCAGCAGCCCTCCACCCTGAACGCCTCTTAATCATGACTAACGGCACACGGGACTAATACACTGGAGCACAGAAGGTGCGTTTGAATGGGCTTTAATTTAGTTTTCAGGCTGTCCTACTTTTTGCCAGATTTGTTTGGCCCAGCCCCATGCTGAGATTGAAGTCAAATGCAGAGAAGGAGGATTGAATGGTGGTATTCAGAACTGGAAGCAACAAAAAGACCAACTGTGGTTGCAGCAGATCAGCATGTCGTATCCGAGCCGTGGTTTTGTGCTTGTTGGAAGCACAAACTGGAGAGAAAATGGCGTCTTAACGGGAGTCAGTGAATGCACAGCTGGAGGCTGGAGGCTGGAGGTGGATCTCTGGTACATCTTTACTTCACAATCTGTGCATCAAAAAGTCAGTTGAGCTAGCTGCACGGTAGAAAATGTTCAAATGCCGAGTGGTTTAAAAACACCTGAGACCGCAGACACGAGGATGGTCTCGACTAGGGGTGAGTATTGGCAAGGACCTCTCAATGTATCATGATACTTGGGTCACGATACGATATTATGATATCGCGATATCACGATATATTGCGATATTCTACCCAGTTAATATCAAAATAAAAGTAGAGATGAAAAATCAAGTCGCTGTATATGTTCATCGGATGATATTGATCATTCAGAGGACAAATTGAGTCCAAACTATTTGCATCAAAACAACCTATTTATTGTTTATTATTAGTGTTTTTGAAAAAAAAATCGATATTAGGAGCTGAAAAATCGATATTATATTGGGTGGCCAAAAATCGCGATATATTGTCTCGACCAAGTTTTTTAAAATATCAGAATCTTCCAACGCAAGAATTAGACAATTCAGCAGCACACCAACACCAACGGAGTCGTCTACAGGAACTCCTGGTCTCCTGAAGTCCCACTTGGTTTGCGCCGCGTTCCCTTCGCTGCCATGTTTGTGAATCATAAAAGTACGCAACATCCAGTTGGTGGCACCGCCAGGCTTTCCCTCCCATCTCTAAGGGCGCGCTCAGATCATCCAATACAAGTCCTCCAGATCCCACCCCTCCCCCGTTCCACCAGGCGTGCCCCAGGGCTCCGTCCTGGGGCCTCCTCACCATCTCACCTCCCTGTCCTTTGCAATATTTCTGCAAATTCAACATCCATTTCCACTCTGTCTCCTAGACCAGCCTTTCTCAACCTTTCTTCAGTCATGACACCTTTCAAAAGTGAATAAAATCTCATGACACCCCAGAGTAAAATATAATCCAAAGCCACACTGCATCGCTCCGACTGTAAATGCATACGTCCCGTTTATTTAGTTTAAATAACCTGAACAGGATAACTGCACCAGAGTAGGCCTCAGCAGGAAAGCTTCTTTTCATCCATGATGTGCTTGCTTCCATCCATCATCCTTGTATTGCCTCTTTTTAGCCTTATCGCTAGCAGCTAGCTTTGGTACCTATGGAGCAGATTCAGAGCTGGTGGATGAAGGCTTGATGAAGAAGTCGGCTCCTCTGTGATGTTCCATTCCTGTGGGGCTTTTCTTTTTAGAAAACCATCCATGATGCTGCTAAAAAGTTCTCTTTGCTATCTGTGAAATAAAATTCCAGCGGTTAAATGATATTAACACGTAAGCTAACTGGGCAGTCACGTTGACCTTACGTTGACCCCGTACTGACGTTGTTAACATTGGGAAATGGACATGTGAGACATATTATTATTCATTTCATGTCATTCAATGTGCCAGTTCCATGCAGCGGACCTTCACCAGTGCAGTGGAGTTCCCCCACAGGCCCAAAAGGGTTAGGGTTGGGGTTGGGGTTATGGTCTCTGTGTGGCAGACAAAGCTTATCTGAAAAACACAGATGCCTTTTCGTGCTGCAGGAAAACTCAGGAAGTCTGCTGAATAAACAAATGCTGGACTGCAGGTTTTGTGTTCTCCTGTTGACTCAGGCTGCTGCCGAGTCGCTGGATCTCTGTCAGAGATCTCTGTCAGAGATCCAGCTGGTGAATAATTGAAGACCTGGCAGCGCCGCGCGTTACATCTGCATGATGTGGCCGACTGTTTGGCTGCAATGTTTTATTCACCGGCATGGTTCATCTTTCACCACGTACGCGCCGAGACACAAAGGAAACGTGCACGGAGACAGTGCGACTCCCGAGTGACGAACACGTGGAGGGAAACCTCATCTGCAGCAGATCCGGTCTTCAGCCTGCAGTCGTAACCCTGCAGCGTTAATTAAACTCTGCTTTAACTACCTGTGATTTACAGCACCTGAGCAGAACTTAATGGTTCTGACACCAGGTCACAGAGGCTCCAATAATCCCCCCCCAGCAGCGAACAGCGTGTACAGGACGCAGACGTGAAACACTTCAGAGGTCGGACGTCACAGTGAGAAGGTCGGGCCTCCTGATACGCCGGGCTGAACGGGTATGAAAGGCTGCTAGCAACGACAGAAGCAGGGTGGCGTTTGGTTTGCTGGACAGGTAGAGCTGGGTGTCATCTGGGAGACAGAGTGGAAATGGAAATTGAATTTGCAGCAAATATTGCAAAGGACAGGGAGGTGAGATGGTGAGGAGGCCCCAGGACGGAGCCCTGGGGCACGCCTAGTGGAACGGGGGAGGGGTGGGGTCCATCTCGGGCTGAGCGGCTCGATTTAGGGAGATTGTTCTGACACCTCAGATCTGCAAACATGAGATTATCTCTCTGGGTTTAAATACAGCTTACCTGCGGAGCCCATGTGTGGTCTTAAATTTATCACAAATGTGTCTTTTATGCCTCAATTAACCAGGAAATCTCACATTTAGTAATTTACTGTTAAAACAAGCAACAAAACCAGAGTTCTTGTTTTTAATCTTTCACTGGTCACCACATGAATGAACGAACATTAAGTTATAACCACCTTTCTGAGTTTGTTTTCTTCTCACTGCACTGTAAAAAACACAATGTAAAATACAGGAAATACAAGATAACACATACAGGAATAATAAGTAATTATAATAATACAAGAAATAATAAGATTTAAGCTGAAAATTCCTAAATTGCCAGAAAATATTTGTTCATGCACCAAAATATATACAGACATGGAAAAAATTATTAGACCACCCTTGTTTTCTTCAGTTTCTTGTTCATTTTAATGCCTGGTACAACTAAAGGTACATTTGTTTGGACAAACATAACGATAACCACAAAGATTGCTCATAAGAGTTTTATTTAAGAGCTGATATCTTACTATTTTCCATGGTTTTCTTGATTATAACCTAAATCACTTAAGTTTTTACATCAATAGCTATGGCGTTGTACTGCCAATAACACTGCTTTTATGCATTCAGTGTTTTCTTTTCTGTCTGTTTTAGTCACATGATGACGTTTAGTGGTACCAGGTATTAAAATGAACAAGAAAGTGAAGAAAAAATGGTGGTCTAATAATTTTTTCCATGACTGTATATGTTAAATTATTTCATTATATACAATTTTTTTAAATTGTTTTTATAATATTTATTTATTTTTTTTTTTTTAATTAAATTAAATCAAATTAAATAAATTTAAATTAATGTTCCTGGGTCTTCATTTTTAACTGATCTGGAATTATGAAATATTTGTGTGTTTGAGTATTTTATCAGTAATTTGATCTAATATTCAGGTTATTTTATTTGTTTGAAATGTCTAACAGATCTAAACCAGAGAAAGTTTCTGGTCGAGTAATTTCATGACCGTCAAGTCATTTTCACCCAGAACTCTGTGGGTCATGTCTTGCATTTTAGCCACTGTTTTTTTTTTTGTTTTTTTTTTTTTTTGCAGTGTTGTAGATTTACGTAGAAACAAGTGAATACTGGTGCAACAAACGGCATTCACAGGGTTAGGGTTAGGACAAATCCCACCCACATCTGCAGGTACGAGTCCCGACACGAACCAGTAAGAGAACAAACTGCAGTTCCTCGACTGACCACTATGAACTACCACGTATGCACATCAAAACCTGGCATAACTGGGATCGAGAAACGGCTCGTCGCTCCATAAAGGAATAAAAACCACTGATACACAGAGCAGCAACTAATCTGCTTGAAACTTTCTGAAACGTTTCCTGGTGGATAAACATGCATCACACCGCTCTGATGCAAACAGACATATGATGACCAAAGGTAGCTCAGCTGAGGAAACCTGCATCTGACTAATGGAGAAAAACAAGAACTTTACCACTCAGTTCTGTCTGACCCGAATCGACACAATGAGTCGGTGGGACCATCCGCTGTCATGGCAACAGACAAAAATCAATGAGGCAGCCACACAGATGAGAAACAAAACTGAGCAGAGAGGCGGCATGTGGATTTAATTTGGGCCGCGGCCCCGATGTGATCCGCTCTGATTCAACACGAGGGAGGTTTTACTCTCTTTATGATGACAGAAGGACGTCGCTGATGGAAAAAACCCTGACAGGTAAAAGGTTTAACCAAAGAGATGACAGGTGTTTAAGAGGCTGACATCTGACTGAATCCGTCACACGAACATACAGCTTCTTCAGCCGCAGATATTTAAACGTCTTCCAGGAGAAAATGTTCTTAAATATGTACAACATTGCACCTCGGTCCTCTTCAGACGCCAGAACCTCTAACAACGGTCTACAACGGGTCGCCGGACTGGTTTACTGCCCGTACGGGTCGCTACACAGCTATTAAAGCACGTTAGCCCCAAAGCGTTGAATAAACTGCAGTTAAATGACTGTTATATCACTAATATATATCACTAACAACAAACTGGGTCTTGGAGGAGTTTCAGATGTCAGCAGTGATGCTGCTTCATATCAGGCCCGGTTAAAGCAGGACGGACACGTACCAGAGCTGGTATCAATAATGTATGAGGCAGAGTGGAAATCTGATCAGTTGCTCCTGTCAAGTCACTGTTCAGATCTGGTTTTCAGTAATGTTCCCCACTACATCTGGGAGAAACTTCCCAGCTGTCAGAGATGCTTCAGAGGCCCGACAGGAACCGAGGCCCAGTCCATTCCTACGACTTCACAGGGAAAATATGGAAAATGTCTTGAATGTCTCCACCAACTCTGCCTCGTAACGATGCAGTAAAATACTTACTGGGCTCCAGGTAGAAGTAAAAAAGCATATTTATGCAAAATGAGCACGGAGGCAGTAAAATCAATGGGCCCAATCACTCCTTTATATTCCTCCAGTACACCCAGTTTAATCCCCAACCTCAGAACAGGACCGCTGGTGATGGTTGTTGTATTTTGTGAAAGTGCTGTAACACGTGTGAACACACACATTTTCTACAGCCAGATCCAAACCACCAGCGGTAAAAGTCTCTATTCACAGCTCAGCTGTAACCAGAACCAGCCTCCAGAAACTCTAGTCATCTAGACCAGTCACTCTACCTCATCAGCTGATTTCCATTTATCAGACATACACTGTTGGCCACAGATGAGGGAACGAGTCCACGGACTGAGGAAGGAGTCCACAGAGGGAGGAACGAGTCCACAGAGGGAGGAACGAGTCCACAGAGGGAGGAACGAGTCCACAGATGGAGGAAACAAGTCCACAGCTAGAGGAACGAGTCCACAGTCGGAGGAACGAGTCCACAGAGGGAGGGGACAAGTCCACAGACGGAGGGGACGAGTCCACAGAGGGAGGGGACGAGTCCACAGCTAGAGGAACGAGTCCACAGACTGAGGAAGGAGTCCACAGAGGGAGGGGACGAGTCCACAGACTGAGGAAGGAGTCCACAGACTGAGGAAGGAGTCCACAGAGGGAGGAACGAGTCCACAGAGGGAGGAACGAGTCCACAGAGGGAGGAACGAGTCCACAGAGGGAGGAACGAGTCCACAGACGGAGGAAACAAGTCCACAGCTAGAGGAACGAGTCCACAGTCGGAGGAACGAGTCCACAGACGGAGGGGACGAGTCCACAGAGGGAGGAACGAGTCCACAGACTGAGGAAGGAGTCCACAGAGGGAGGAACGAGTCCACAGACTGAGGAAGGAGTCCACAGAGGGAGGAACGAGTCCACAGACTGAGGAAGGAGTCCACAGAGGGAGGAACGAGTCCACAGAGGAGAAACGAGTCCACAGAGGGAGGAACGAGTCCACAGAGGGAGAAACGAGTCCACAGAGGGAGGAACGAGTCCACAGACGGAGGAAACAAGTCCACAGCTAGAGGAACGAGTCCACAGTCGGAGGAACGAGTCCACAGACGGAGGGGACGAGTCCACAGAGGGAGGAACGAGTCCACAGACTGAGGAAGGAGTCCACAGAGGGAGGAACGAGTCCACAGACTGAGGAAGGAGTCCACAGAGGGAGGAACGAGTCCACAGACTGAGGAAGGAGTCCACAGAGGGAGGAACGAGTCCACAGAGGGAGAAACGAGTCCACAGAGGGAGGAACGAGTCCACAGACGGAGGAAACAAGTCCACAGCTAGAGGAACGAGTCCACAGTCGGAGGAACGAGTCCACAGACGGAGGGGACGAGTCCACAGACGGAGGGGACGAGTCCTAAGATGGAGGAACGAGTCCACAGATGGAGGAACGAGTCCACAGATGGAGGAAACAAGTCCACAAATGGAGGAGCGAGTCCACAAATGGAGGAACGAGTCCACAGATGGAGGAACGAGTCCACAGATGGAGGAACGAGTCCACAAATGGAGGAACGAGTCCACAAATGGAGGAACGAGTCCACAAATGGAGGAACGAGTCCACAGAGGGAGGAACGAGTCCACAGACGGAGGGGAACAAGTCCACAAATGGAGGAACGAGTCCACAAATGGAGGAACGAGTCCACAAATGGAGGAACGAGTCCACAGAGGGACGGGACGAGTCCACAGATGGAGGAAACAAGTCCAGACAGATGACAGATGCCACTAATACTCCACTGCGACTTATAGTCCAGAAAAAACTGTAAATCCATCATCATGAATGTGAAATCTAGCTATGGAGACTAAAGCAGTTATTGAATGAAGCTGTAACACGTGTGAACACACACATTTTCTACAGCCAGATCCAAACCACCAGCGGTAAATGTCTCTATTCACAGCTCAGCTGTAACCAGAACCAGCCTCCAGAAACTCTAGTCATCTAGACCAGTCACTCTACCTCATCAGCTGATTTCCATTTATCAGACATACACTGTTGGCCACAGATGAGGGAACGAGTCCACGGACTGAGGAAGGAGTCCACAGAGGGAGGAACGAGTCCACAGAGGGAGGAACGAGTCCACAGAGGGAGGAACGAGTCCACAGATGGAGGAAACAAGTCCACAGCTAGAGGAACGAGTCCACAGTCGGAGGAACGAGTCCACAGAAGGAGGAACGAGTCCACAGAGGGAGGAACGAGTCCACAGAGGGAGGGGACAAGTCCACAGACGGAGGGGACGAGTCCACAGAGGGAGGGGACGAGTCCACAGCTAGAGGAACGAGTCCACAGAGGGAGGAACGAGTCCACAGAGGGAGGGGACGAGTCCACAGACGGAGGGGACGAGTCCACAGAGGGAGGGGACGAGTCCACAAACGGAGGGGACGAGTCCACAGAGGGACGGGACGAGTCCACAGACGGAGGAAACAAGTCCAGACAGATGACAGATGCCACTAATACTCCACTGCGACTTATAGTCCAGAAAAAACTGTAAATCCATCATCATGAATGTGAAATCTAGCTATGGAGATTAAAGCAGTTATTGAATGAAGCTGTAAATATGTTTCTTTTCCTGCAGCAAACATGGACATTTTAACATGGAGTTCAGTGGAGGTTGACTCAATGTTGGAGCCAGACCCTGGTGGTCAGCAGAGAAACTGCAACTTTTCAGATCACTTAGGAAGTTGGAATGTTGCCACTTGGTTTTAGCAGTTTGTTGGCTTAACTCTCCCCTATTTCTGAAAAGCTGCATTTATTTTGAAATTAGCTTTACAGCTGTGGACTCGCCATTTAAGGCTGATTTATACCTTTGCGTCATAGCGGTGAACCCTACACCCTTGGCTACTGGCTAATATAACTGCGTGTCAAAGCGGACAAAAAGAAATACGACCAGTCGATTTGTTCTTCTTCATCTTTGAATTTCCCGCCGCTACTACTTCTTTGTCGTCTTCTAGTTAAGTAGAACGATAGTTTGCCGCAATGTCTGTAAAAATGACTGTTGCTCATCGTTTATCAGCACCAACTTGCGGAAAAAATATAGTTTCTTTGCTCCGTTGCCAAGTCTGCACTGCACACAGGAGGTAAACAAAAGGAAAGGAAACTCGGCACTGCAAGCTACAGCGCTGCAGAAAAGAACCCACACTGCCATCTAGCTGTCGGTGGTGGAACTGCAGAGCAACGCAGACAATAATAATAAGTTTAAACGCCAGAAATGACAATCACAATCTCACACCTACGACGGGGTTGTAGGTCTACTGTAATGTAGGCGCAAAATCCAATCTTTCGTGGTGAAAGTTAATTTTTTGCAGTAAATTCTTATATTTCCAAGCACATTTTCTGATTTTTTTTTTTTTTTTTTTTTATTAATGAAACATGCCGAACAAACCAGAAACATCTAAATCTCCTGGACAGCGTGAGACACGGTCTAAATATAGAAGGCAGGATGAGAAGAGAACTGGGAGGCTGTCAGGATGCCAGTATGATTCCTTCAGGCGCTGCTGCTGCATCACTCAGAGATGCTGGAGGTGGAGGAGGAGGAGGAGGAGGAAGAGGAGGTATGAGAGGTGACAAAGATCAGAAAAGGAAAGAAACATGTTTGGGCGGATGTCCTCTGGTCAAGTCTGGCAGAAAAAATCCGTTTTGTGTGGAAGTTCGGAGAGTCTTAAAGAAAAACCACCACACAAAAACTGAGCCAAGTCGAAAAAGCAACCGGAGCAAGGAAGAAGGCCACGGGAAAACCTCAGATGATTGATTTTCTACAAGAACGCTACAGCAGGAAAAGCTCCTGGACTGTAGGAGTGAACTGAAAGAGAAGAACTGAGAAAACATCCAGTTTGTGTCCACCTGATCCCTTTAACTCCGATGCTGCATCAACCTGACATGACCTGACAAAGACAGATCATTAAACTGACCAGATGAACTGTTAAGCTCTGCTTTTCAGAGTTTGTGGAGCATCCAACCTGATGAAGACTGATCCAGCCGCCTGAAGATGCTGAATGCTCCTCCAGCTTTGGCAGATTCGGTGCCACTGAAATGAAAAACTGAAAAAGAGACAAAAGAATGGAAAACTTTAAACGTTTTGCAGGTAAATGCAATCAGAATGTGTAAATGTTGGAACCAGACTTGGAACTTCAGACGCTGAATGCTGCTTTACTGCATGGACGCCTCTTCTCCAGGTGACAGTGATTGTGACCTCGTTAGGTCTCGTCCTGCAGGTGTGTGAGGCCTCCGGCTGGTCTGCTCTCCAGATGTCCTGCCAGCTGTTGTGCTCCTGCTGTCGCTTTGTCTTTTTTTTTTTTTTTTTTTTTTCCTTTCTGACCTCCCACGTTTCCAGAAACTCCAGTTTGACTTGGCATTAATAATGGATCAAATAAAGAAATGCTTATAACATAAGTGCAGAACAAGTCAAACTACTGAACACATTCCTCTCTGTTTTGGTTCAAATGTGGTCCAATGATGACTGTGTTTACTCAGTGCTGTTAAATATGTCATCGGTTAAGCATTCCAGTTTACCGCAGGTAAAAAAAGAAAAAAGAACAACAACATTTGGGGTCCGATCTTCCGCCAGATCTGCTAAAGCCTTTATTTAGGGATAGCGGGTAGCAGGAGGGGCATTCCCCCACAAAGAACGCAATCTTCCACCTTGCTAAACTCGCTATCCCACCTGCACTACCCACTACATTATCCATAGGAGTGGTTAGGGCGTTCCACCTGTTAAACCAATCAGTGCGTCTGCAGCCATTGCCTTTAAGAGCAGGTTGCGCTACCAGCTAACCGCTATGGAGCGTCTTTTCATCCAGATCAGAGCAGCTCTCATGCACAGCTCGTCTGGGACTCAACTGAGGCCAAATCACACTTTTAATACAAGAGTTAATTCCAGAGGTAGAGCCATTTGTGCACGTCCACATGTGACCAGGTGGGCGCACATTAATGCCATTTGGACGCGCTCTTGTACGCGCCGACATGTGGGTTGCGGGTGGTCTGACTACCCGCTATTCGCAACCTTAAACCCGCAATCCCAAGATACCGAGTTTGCGGAAAGAGCAAAAGACACGCCCATTGCCACACCTACAAAGTGACATAATGGATAGCGGCTTTAGCGAGTGGAAAACTGCATTAGCGGCTAGCGGACGTTCCTATACCCACAATTTTTTTGGGTAGCGGCTAGCAGGAAGTGTACGATCGGGGCCTTGGTCTTTGCAGGTGAAACTAATGCACCTGTTTATCTTTTAGGGCAGGGGAGCAATATCTGATCACAAGCTAAAACGCATGCTAATACCAGGTGTGAGGAGGCGTGGTCAGAGCTGGGAAGCTGTGATGGGATCACTCAGCGAGGATGTGACTACCGGGCCTAAACGGGGGGGGTTCAGTTTCCAGATTGTGCCACTAGATGTCACTGCATCACGCACACTGGACCTTTAAGCGTGAACTTTCACGGCTATGTAATCCTTCATCACATCTGTTGCATAAAACACAAAATACAATTATATGTTTTTCAGGATCAAGAAGTTCTAAATGAAAGTATAATTAAATGCTTTATTTTACTGATACATTTGTGTTCACATGCTGAAGACTTTTCCGTTCTACTGACACATTTTAATATGAAACCCAACTTCTATTTTAGGACTTAAAGGACGTATCGTCCATATTGTCACTGTGAAACCTTGTGCTGCTAACGTCAAACATGTCTCCGTGCTGCTAACGTCAAACATGTCTCCGTGCTGCTAACGTCCAACATGTCTCCGTGCTCCTTGGTTTGGGTGAAGTAGAGGGTCTGACCAATCCTGAGTCACCTGCCCTCAGAGCTCAAAGACACCGGAGGCGTTTTACATGAGCGGGGGAACATCAGGGTCGTCCACGAACCCCTCTGAGAAGTGACCAGGCGGATTGTATCCGGACGTTTCCAGCGGACCTTCTCCGGTGCTCGCCCTCGAAACGATGTTGGCGATATCAACGACTGAGCGCTTGCTGGGATCGACTTCCAGCCTGTCAGGAACGTCCCTTTTCCTGCCGAGTTGAACAGAAAAGAAAAGAGAAAATGAGAGTTCAGAGGAAGAAGAACTGATCTGGTTCTGCTGTAATAGAGGAAGTACTGGTACAACAACAACATCAGAGTCTGTTTGACTTGACTAATGAACCACTGAACTGATACACAGATCAAGTAAAAGGCTGAAAGATAATCTGGAGGAGAAATATGTTCTTTCTGAAGCTGGTGCAGTTTGACAGTGAAAGATGCCACTTTTGATGAAGAATCACAAACACAAGGTGTGAATCTGTGAACCAGGAACGAAGTCAAAGAGAAAGTAAAGCTGATGGGAATGTTAATAATTCATGAGGTGTTTGGTCGTCCTGTAACGGTGTTATACATTACTCCCTTGGTCCAACTCCCCTGGTCAAACTCCCTTGGCCCGACTCCCCTGGTCCAACTCCCCTGGTCCAACTCCCCTGGTCAGACTCTCCTGGTCAGACTCTCCTTGTCCGACTCCCCTGGTCCAACTCCCTTGGTCCGACTCCCCAGGTCCAACTCCCTTGGTCCGATTCCCTTGGTCAGACTCTCCTGGTCCGACTCCCTTGGTCCGACTCCCCTGGTCCAACTCCCTTGGTCCGACTCCCCTGGTCCAACTCCCCTGGTCCAACTCCCTTGGTCAGACTCTCCTGGTCAGACTCTCCTTGTCCGACTCCCCTGGTCCAACTCCCTTGGTCCGACTCCCCAGGTCCAACTCCCTTGGTCCGACTCCCTTGGTCAGACTCTCCTGGTCAGACTCCCTTGGTCAACTCCCCTGGTCCCTTGGTCCGACTCCCTTGGTCAGACTCTCCTGGTCAGACTCCCTTGGTCAGACTCTCCTGGTCAGACTCCCTTGGTCAGACTCTCCTGGTCAGACTCCCCTAGTCAGATTCCCCTGGTCAGACTCCCTTGGTCTGACTCCCCTGGTCCAACTCCCTTGGTCCAACTCCCTTGGTCAGACTCTCCTGGTCAGACTGGTCAGACTCCCCTAGTCAGATTCCCCTGGTCAGATTCCCTTGGTCTGACTCCCCTGGTCCAACTCCCTTGGTCTGACTCCCCTGGTCCAACTCCCTTGGTCAGACTCCCTTGGTCAGACTCTCCTGGTCAGACTCCCTTGGTCAGACTCTCCTGGTCAGACTCCCTTGGTCAGACTCTCCTGGTCAGACTCCCCTAGTCAGATTCCCCTGGTCAGTCTCCTGGTCAGAGCTGGTCGCAGCAGTCTCTTAGTACAATTAACAACACAGCAACCATATTATATTCACAATAAAAATGAGTATGCTCTGTGATTTCTTTATTCACAGTTCAGGTATCAAGTCAAGACGGTTCTAATAACAAATCCACCCATTTATTCTCTTAAATTCAGGTGCAAGATGCTGTTGTATGTGATGGAGTGAGAACCGGCGGGGTGATCGAGGCGTGCTGGTTTTCTGGGAAGAGCGAGGCTCCTCTAATTTGATCTCTGCACACCAGGACACTGCTGCAGCAGAAGCACTCAGCCTCCTGTTTATTGAGAGGGGAATAACTCTGCGACAGGACGTATACATACACTGAGCAAACGGCTCCCAACATAATTTGCTGCAGAGAGCTCACTGAGGTGCGGCAAAAACCACCAACTTGACCATGTGAGCGGGGAGGTAATTACTATCCTGCAGACGTGGGAACAGGCTGGGGTCTATTTTTGGAAGGATGGGAAGTTTAGAAACAGCTGAAAGCTCCTTCTTCTATTTTAGAGCAGTTATTTCAGGTATAGGTGAACGTTGCCATTTTAGGGTCCAGTAGCTCTAAACACACAACAGCACCGTTCCCACAGTGAAGCACGGTGGTGGCAGCATCAGGCTCTGGGGACGTGTTTCATCTGCAGGGCTTTGAACTGAAAAAAATAAATAAAAACAACAGTGAATGGTGCAGAATAAACGCAAAATCTTGAGGGCCAGTGGTTCAAGACCAGTGGATGAAGACCAGCAGCACCCATCCAGCTTCAAGGAGCATCCATGTGGACACACCTCAAGACTTGGAGTGAAAGTAGTGACAATAGGGGGGTTAATACTAGGGCTGGGCAAGTTAACGCGTTATCGCGTTAACTCATTAGTTTATTAACGCCGACATTTATTTTATGGCGTTAACGCATGTTGCTCACATGCTTTTGTTTTGAAAAGTCTGTTACTGGCTGCTGCAGAACTGGAAGACAATTGGCAGAAAAAACATGCGGCAAAGCTAAAACAGACATGGAGAACGGTAAAAATCAGTGAACTTTACAGTTCAGGTAGCAACTCAGGCAGCAATATTAACAATTCTGTCTGAAAACAAAAATTCTGGACTGTAACAAAACTTTGGCGTCATTCCTCCATGTTCCATCAGATCTGCTCCATGTGTTCACTGTCCTGCTGTTCTCTAGCTGGTTACTGCAGTGCGGCTCCATCTAGTGGCACAGATGTGTAATGACAACAGAAAGTCCAGTCCTCCATTATAAAACAAATTCAGTTCTGTGGCCCGTTTTTTAATTTCGTATTTTTGATCCAAGTCTAAAATTGAAATATAAAAAAAAACAGGCATTTTTTTTTTGTGTTAGATTAAAAAACAAAAAACTACTTTTGAATTCATTATTTGATTTTGCGAATACAATGAGATTAATCGTGATTAATCAGGGAAATAATGCGATTAATCGCAATTAAAATTTTTTATCGTTGCCCAGCCCTAGTTAATACTTTTAAATAGTCTCATAATCTGCACAAAATTTTCTGAGAACACTGGTTGAATGCAAACTGCCTCCAGGTTATTGCTTCAGGTGTCGCTTAAAGCACCTGCACGTCTTTTTAAACAGGCTGGTGCTAGTAGCGAAGTAGACCCCCCCCCCCCACCCCCCCCCCCCCCCCCCCCCCCCCCCCCACCACCACCACCACCACCACCACCTCTTTAGTCAAGGGAAGCATCCCTGGTTTCCAAAAATGAACAAATTTCCATTTATCTTTCTGGGACAGATGTCCACTTTTCCTCAGCTCACATGAAATGAGCTCAGGCCCGAAGAAGACTGCAGCATTTCTGGATCATGTTCATACATGACTCCTTTATCTGTAACCTGTATGTGTGGACGGCACGGCGAACTGTGGTCTTAGATGATGCCAGGACCATTTCAGCCCAACTCTCCTTAAATGAAAATGACACAACACAGGCATTCCTTCTGAGAGCGTCTAAGTAAAGATTTTTTTTTTCAGATAATTGAAAACAAAGTCACCAGTTTATAGTCTCGTGATATGCCAAAGACCTCTGTCAGTATCTCCACAGTGATGCAGCAGCTTTGATGGCAGAACCAGCTGGAACTGACACCAATCAGATCACATACCTGCTGCCCGTGAACCCGCTTTGTGTCGAGACCAGGTGGTTCTTTTTAGTGCTTCTCATTTTTCCAGCCTTTTGCTGTCCGTTTACTAACTTTTTTTAGACGCTATCAAATTTAAAATTACAGTGGTACCTCTACTTATGAAATTAATTGGTTCTGGAAGTAGTTTCGTAACCTGAAAGTTTCATAAGTAGCGTTTTCCGTGTAAATACCCTAATCCGTTCCAAGCCCCCCAAAATTTAAACATTATTTTTTTTTATAAATTATAAATAATACATGAAATGACATGAAAACCTGTAAGAAATACACGTTAGATGTAGAAAAGCACTCGGAGAGCGCAGACCTCCACCGAGCACAACAATTATTGAAAATTTGAAAGTGATCCAGAATCCAGGATTTCTTCTGGTTCACACCCAAAATGAAATCAGTTCTTCCTTTTCACATTTCTGACAACTCCTGAAAATTTCATCAAAATCATCAAAACCATCCATAACCTTTTGAGTTATCTTGAACACAGACAAACAGACAGATAAACGCCGGCAAAAACATAACCTCCTTGGTGGAGGTAAAAATTGTTCGTTTACCTGGTTGCTGTGTTACGCTCATACAGACAAGGGGTCCTCCTAGCCAATGGGATGCCAGGAAGATGCTAAGCAATAGCCAATGGCAGAGCAGCTCAGATGCACCGCTTTCAAACCGAGATACAGAGCTGACAGCTATGTTTACGTTCAGTAAACTCTGGGAGCTGCGAGTAGCAGCGCTACTGTATTTTTGCCTTTCGTATCCTGAAATTTCTTTCGTAACAAGAGGCAATATTTTCCCGTTGAGGCGTTTCGTAACCTGAAAATTTCGTATGTGGAGACGTTCTTAAGTAGAGGTACCACTGAACCTTTTTATTTCTGAGGATGTTAAATTTCTTCAGTTTCAACATTTGATGTGTTTTCTATTTTGTAACGTTTAAAAATATGGGTTTGTAAGATTTGCATATCATTGACTTTTGTTTTTACTGACATTTTACACATCATCCCAATGTTTTAGGAATCTGTGTTGTATAATAAGAAGCACTGTGTGAGTGTTTATATGAAAGAGTGAATGAAAAACATGCTTTGTAGACCCTAAGGAGTCCAAAAAGTTCAATACAAGTGCAAATGATGAAATAGCATTCACAAAATTCAACTAAAAACAAAAAGCACAAGGCAAAGTCTCATGAATGTCAGCAGAAGTCCAAGTATGACTGAGCTTTTAGCAGGACCGAACTGCTGCAGGGCTATCACTCTCACTTTGGTAATGGGAGCGTAATTGAGTTGCAACCAGCTGCTGTGACAACATCAAGCAGGTTCTGTTCAGTCTCAGCAGCCACCGATCCACACAGAATCAGGTTTGGGGGTGGATGTGAGATGATGTCAGGGGTCCGATCATAATCCCGTTTGCTCACCTTCAGATGAGAACCAGATAAAAACGAGTCATGCAGAGATACTGGACATGTCCTGCATGTCTGGATGGGGAGTTAGATGGAGATTTACTGAGCTCCTTCCTGATAATTGCAAATTTCTCTTTGAGATGAATAAAGTATCTATCTATCTATATATAAGGACCTTTAGATTTTTGTCTCAGTTTCAGGAGTGAAGAAGAAAATGGGATTTAAACATCTGGAAGCTTTAATTGGCAGCTTCCAGCGACAGCAAATGATGATGTGTTAGTAAATAAGACACATAAAATGGCTTAAATACTGACCACAGAGAGATACTGCAGAAGATAGCTCAGCCTGATGAAGTCTCTGCATGACACCTATGCAATAAAATTGATGGTGACCGAAGTGCCATGAAAAAAAAAATTTAGCAACAATGGATTTAGTATGAGGGATGTGCCGGGTCTTCTGGTCAGACTCCCCTGGTCAGATTCCCTTGGTCAGACTCCCCTGGTCAGATTCCCCCCGGTCAGATTCCCTTGGTCCAATTCTCCTGGTTAGACTCCCCTGGTCCGATTCCCCTGGTTAGATTCCCTTGGTCAGATTCCCCTGGTCAGATTCCCCTGGTCAAACTCCCCTGGTCGGATTCCCTTGGTCAGACTCCCCTGGTCAGATTTCTGGTCAGAGTCCCCTGGTCAGACTCCCCTGGTCAGACTCCCCTGGTCAGATTCCCCTGGTCAGACCCCCCTGGTCAGACTCCCTTGGTCAGACTCTCCTGGTCAGATTCCTTTGGACAAACTCCCCTGGTCAGACTCTCCTGGTCAGATTCCCTTTTGTCAGAGCTGGTTGCAGCAGTCTCTTAGTACAATTAACAACACAGCAACCATATTATATTCACAATAAAAATGAGTATGCTCTGTGATTTCTTTATTCACAGTTCAGGTGTCAAGTCAAGGCGGTTCTAATAACACAGCTAAAGTGATGACAGCTAGCCATTGACTAAGCTGGCCATCCATCAAAAGACCATGGCCCCTAATTACATGTTAATTTGTTGCTTTAGATAATGTAATTTGATGTAGCTTTAAAAAAAAGTCTCAATTTAACTGACACTGTGAGGAATCTTTATGAATGTAGAAATATTGATAATAGAGACTGTGGATTAGGCAGGTGTGAGGCTCTTCTCCTAATGGCCCTTTTGGTTCGGGGGTTCAGCATGGCTCTCTGGAATGGGCGACCCAAAGCAAAGGCTCCCCTGGTCATTATACCTCGCAGGTACTGAGAAGCAGTCACATCATATTATCAGACTGAGCAGTAATGAGGGCATAAGGTGATGCTGATGAAGTAATTTCTTTTCAAATACAGAAAAAAAAAAGAAAAATCATCCCTGCAGGACATAATCACTGTTTTTGTTTATTCCAGATACAGTTGACTCATGCGTTATCATGACATAACTGCAGAGGCTGATGCCTCCCTTCAAGGCTTCCTGTTGTCTTTAACATACTCAAGGTTTCACACCAGGTTCTGCTGGTGTCCTCTGTGAGTTAAAACAACATTCATAGCTGCTTGTTGTCAAATACAGCAGAAGAGACAAATAATTTGAGGAAGAAAAACTTGGTTAATTTTGTGAGTCAAGTTGGCACCAAAGCTGTTGGAGGATTGGACAGAAGAGCCAAAGCAAGTGATGAGCTGTGAGTTTTAGACGCATTATTATTTCATCATTTAATTCACCCTTGGCTCTTGTTTTATTAAAGGAGTGATTTCAGACCTGATCAAGGTTTTCGCATCTCTTTCTATCTGTTCCAGCCTCGGCATATTAAATCCTTTGGAAAGCCTGGGGTCGGAGGCTGCTGCCGATCGTGTCCTTGTGATGGAGGGAAGTCTGCATCCAGCAGCGCTGCTCAGCTGTCACCTCGCTGTGGTGCGGCAGCGGCTTAGCAATTTTATTTAATGTTTAATTTAAAGCTACGGCGCTGAGCTGGGGCTCTTTATTGTGCTGGATGGGGCCAGCTGAAGGACAGGAAGCGGTATCTCAGTCATAAAATGATAATGATGATCGTGTTGTGATGCGAGCGGCTTCAGGCAAGGAGAAGAACAGGACAGGACGGGTCTATGCGAGCTGAGGTGGCTGCTGAAAGGTTAACAGAGTATATAAAATACAGTATTTAAAAGATGGCTGAATGTGAAATAAGCTCTCTAATGAAGCACCTTGACATTTTTCAAACTTTTTTCAACCTTAAAATTTTTTTCCCTTATTTTTTGGTACGCATTTGTTCAAACAGTTAATATTCACGGTGCTGACACTTCTGTAAAGACCATTACTTTAATGAAAATGCATTTTGAGAGGTCATATACATTTTTGGAGCTTTTATTTTATAATTTCCTGTAGGACCGGAAGTATCTTATTTTGAAGGACATATGCAAGTTGTTTTTTTTTTTTTGGTAGCTTAATGAAACGCTGGGAAACGACAAAAGGAAACAATGAAGTAAGGTGAAAAGAAATACAAGTAAAAAGGCTAAAGGTTTAGCTCCAGTCGAAAAGGAGGAACAAGGTATATTTATGTTGATTGAAAGAAATGTTTTGTTGTCTTTGTTAGCATAGAACACAATAATTGCTGGAATCTGGAAATGGTAAAATTGACGTTTTATTTCTTTTTTTTGTATGTTTACCACTAGCTCTTACGTTGGTTGAAGAGTGTCATTTGCTGGAGAAAGTGAATAAAGTAAAGTAAGCTACACCTCCAAAATGTCTGCAGTTCCCTCTGACGTCTCAACATCCATCTCTGGGCCACGTCCAGACAGTCAGAGATCCATTTTTACTACATTAGCGCCCTGAGTTGATGGCGGTTTATGATTCTCTGCTTGTCCAACGGCTGTTTGGGGATTCACGACACGTCCTCGATGGGATTAGGATCGGCGGAGAGTCTGGGTCGTGTTGCGTTCCGGTCGCTGCCACGTCGGCGAGCTGTAAACGTGCGCAACAGCCAGTTGGTGGCAAAATCTATAGTCATCAGCTGCTTGGTTGTCTGAGCAGGTTTTCTCCTGTGAAACCGAATAAGAATCAAAGTAAAACACATGGCGAACACCTCCTCCGTGTACACCGCCGCGGTCAAGGTCGTCCGCGTCATTAGCAGAGAGCACCATCACGGTAATAGCTGATAAAAATGAAGCATGCACAGTATTTAATATACAACAGGTATCTGTAATTAGGTCAGCAGGGATGTGATGAGCCAGAGGCGTTTAAGTATGTGTGTAATCAACTCAGGGCCAAACACAGACGAACGCCACGGCCGACTGATACGCTCAACGCGCCTGCAGGCAGCAGCTCTTTACGCTTCATTAATATTACAAAGATATTATATCATAATATTTTATCTTCAGTCGCAGACGCAAACAGAACAGTGTTGGTCTTGGTTGAGGGACAAGCGTATCACTTAATGGATTTAAGGATCTGGGTCACGCTGCGCTGTCGTGATCCAAACAGACAAGCTGGATCCGTCTGGCTGAATAAAAGTCAGGTAGCGGCTCATTTCTCCTCCGTAGGTCCGATTAAATACAGAACACAGCGCCTGGTGCCCAAATACGGCGGAGTATTAGCGCCACACTTAGAAAAAAAAACAGTGGGCAATGATTTTTTTCCCCATTCCTCACTTACGAGAATAAAGTCAAAATGTCGAGAATAAAGTCAAAATGTAGAGAATAAAGACGAAATGTCAAGAATAAAGTCGAAATGTCGAGAATAAAGTCGAAATGTCAAGAATAAAGTCGAAATGTCGAGAATAAAGTCGAAATGTCGGGAATAAAATCGAAAAGTCGAGAATAAAGTCAAAATGTCGAGAATAAAGACAAAATGTCGAGAATAAAGTCGAAATGTTGACAATAAAGTCGAAATGTCTGGAATAAAGTCGAAATGTCAAGAATAAAGTCGAAATGTCGGGAATAAAATCGAAAAGTCGAGAATAAAGTCAAAATGTCGAGAATAAAGACGAAATGTCGAGAATAAAGTCGAAATGTTGACAATAAAGTCGAAATGTCTGGAATAAAGTCGAAATGTCGAGAATAAAGTCGAAATGTCGAGAATAAAGTCGAAATGTCGAGAATAAAGTCGAAATGTCGAGAATAAAGACGAAATGTCGGGAATAAAGTCGAAATGTCGAAAATAAAGTCGAAAAGTCGGGAATAAAGTCGAAATGTCTGGAATAAAGTCGAAAAGTCGGGAATAAAGTCGAAATGTCGGGAATAAAGTCGAAATGTCGAGAATAAAGACGAAATGTCGGGAATAAAGTCGAAAAGTCGAGAATAAAGTCGAAAAGTCGAGAATAAAGTCGAAAAGTCGGGAATAAAGTCGAAATGTCTGGAATAAAGTCGAAAAGTCGGGAATAAAGTCGAAATGTTGGGAATAAAGTCGAAATGTCGAGAATAAAGTTGAAATGTCGGAAATAAAGTCGAAAAGTCGAGAATAAAGTCGAAAAGTCGGGAATAAAGTCGAAATGTCGGGAATAAAGTCGAGATGTCGGGAATAAAGTCGAAATGTCGAGAATAAAGACGAAATGTCGAGAATAAAGTCGAAATGTCGAGAATAACGTCTAATAAATATTGAGAATAAAGTCGAAATGTCAAGAATAAAGTTGAAATGCAGTTTCCAGAATTCCAGAGTCGCTATAGTTTCTTTTTCTGAATATGCGCAATTTCTGACACAATCTCTTCAAAGTACGAATACTTATTATAATACTGTGTCTATGTGATAAAAGCACATGGACACAGACATTATGTTGGTAGAGTAAAGCTGGTTTGAATAAATCTTTAAGATATTTTTATTGTGGAAACTGCATTTCGACTTTATTCTCAACATTTCGACTTTCTTCTCGTAAGTGAGGAATGAAAAAAAAAAATCATTGCCCACAATTTTTTTTTCTCAGTGTGGCCCTAATACTCCGTCGTACCCAACACATGACATACAGCGCTTTAATCGGCTCAAAACAAACTCATGCTCCCTTTTCAGACGTGGTGCCACTCGTTTTGTCCAGTTCTGGTGTGGACCAAGGTGCTAACAGCACAATCCAGACTGGCCTACCCATTGAAAACTGCAAAGCAGGACCAGACGGCTAAACGTGCACGATGTGAGGTATTGAAGTAAACACAGGCTTCCTTTTCTGTGGGAATAACGCTGAGCTGCATCAGATAGTTCAAGTCAAGGCCTCTTCGGTTTCCCTGTCACGCTTTCAGAAACTTGAGCGCATTAGCGGACTGCCAGAGCACGAGAGCGCTGAGCGTGAGTGTTAGCAGCACTACAGTAAAAAGGAGCAGGTTCAGGTGAAGAGCAGCTGGAGAAGATGGAAGTAGAGAAGTGGAGGGACGAGGGTGGTCAAGTGGCTGTTGATGCGCAGGTACAGGTGTTCGTGGGAACAGTCATCCTTCATTTTAAAACTGCAGTGTTCGTGAGAGTGTTAGGAAAGGCAGGTTTATTTGTACCGCACGATTCAGACAAGGAAACTCAATGTGCTTTACAACGGCGAGAAGACATGAAAGCATATTTAAAAAGTAGGGCTGGGCAACGATTAAAATTTTCGCGATTAATCGCATTATATTGTCAGTCCCTCGACTCACAGGAAGCCAGTGTAAAGATCTGAGAACGGCTGTGATCTGGTCCAGTTTCTTGGTGTCTGGAAGGACTCTGGCAGCAGCTCTGAACCGGCTGCAGGTTTGATTTCCTGCCAAGACCTGGAAACACCATCAGAGTGATGCAGTGCTTCGAAGCACTGGAGACTCTCCACCACGACTACAAACAGCATCATCTGTCTATAAAACTGTTCACCTCTGGATAACACTGCATCTTTATTAACATTGAAGGAAACAAAAAAAAAGAAATATGGATGCAACTTATAATAAAGAGCAACTTTATTAAAATTGTTTTTTAGTCTGTAAAGATTTAAAGTGCATCAGTCCCACCTAGGGGTGTGAAAAAAAATCAATTTGATGATATATCACGATATTTGGCCGCCCGATATAATATCGATTTTTCAGCTTCTAATATCGATTTTTTAGGAAAATTCATTCATTCACTTAAATGTGCAAAAACACTCAAAATAAACAAACAGGTTGTTTTGAAGCAAATAGTTTTGACTCAATTTGCCCTCTAAATGATCAAAATCATCTGATGAACATATACAGCAACTTGATTTTTCATCTCTACTTTCAATTTTGATATTAACTGGGTAGAATATCGCAATATATTGTGATATCACGATAATAGCGTATCTTGGCCCACGTATCACGATACATATCGTATTGTACGGTCCTTGCCAATACTCACCCATAGTCCCACCGTAGTCTCAGTGAAGCCAAGCGCTACATCAGCATCGTCATATTTCCTTGTCTCAACTTCCTGATGACTTTCTTTTGTCTCATTTAGTGCGTGTACATGGGAAGTTTAATTCCTCTTTAATTCAGAATTAAAATTAAATCCGATTTAAAATGATTACAAATTACCATATAAACACCTAATTCCGAATGAAAATGTCCATTCCGAATTAAACTTAATTCTGAAGTAAGTGGCTGGTTTATTCTGATTTTAAATCCGAATAGAATAATTCCGCGGTCATGTATGCATTCATTCCGCTCTAAATTAATTCCGGTCTTTCTGCGCATGCTCGTTCCCTTGCCCATCTGTCGCGATGACGCTTATATTCTGCGCTGGGCTGTTTTTCGAAAGAAAATCATCGACATGCTGTTGTCGTGCTGCTGCTTCAAAAATAAAATCAAAACAAATCCAAAACGGATGCTAATAATGTAGTCCTCCATGTTGTTGCTAATCGAGTAAGTTTGTTTTCTTCCGGTAGACGTAAATACGTAAAGACGTCCGCCCCCCTATCCAATCAGAACCCTTCCCAACCCCCAGACCTTAAGCCTTAAACGTGTTTTCCATGTAAACCTCTATTCGGAATTACTATTTCCATGTAAACTCGAAGGAAAATAGTTTAATTCTGAATTATTTAATTCGGAATAATTAATTCCGAATTAAAAAACATCATGTAACCGTGGCCATTATCTCCGTCTCTCTTTTCATCCCTGTTAAATATTTTTCTGTGGCGTCTCTTGAGGGTTTGTTCACTTCATATGTCCTGTTCTGTGCTGTGTGCGCGCATGTTTGTGCTAATACTCCCTGCTGCACACTGTGACAATGACAGCGCCACTGCCCCCTACTGTAGTGGAGGTGCAATTACACTTTATTCCTGTATGGCAAAAAAAAAAAAAAAGCATGTTCCTTGGGGTCTAAAACCGTAACTTAGCTGTCATGGTCGATGACCAGCTGTCGCTTGCTCATGCTGTTTTTTTATTATTTATCATGAGAGAACTCACACCATTCCTCACCCATGTTAGCCTTCTTGTCAGCTAGCTCCTCTGGCTACCTGCTACCATCAAATCTAAAACACTGCCAACATTTAGATAAACATTTGTACCAGGCTCATGTTCCCTCTCGACCGCTGAAGATCACCTGGCTGTTCAACATGCACCTTGCATCTTTGGGCCGTGTTTTAGCCTGCTCATTTTCTGCAGCGTATCACTTCGCGCTGCTTAATCGTGTCGTTATGTTGATGAATTTACGGGAATAAAAAGGCCAATGCTAAAATAAAAAACCTGCTGCATAAATAACAACAGCGATGAGTCGGCTTCATGGCTCAATACAGAGCAGCGGCCATAAAGATGACGCCGTCTTCCCTCCCCGTTAGCCGCAGATATCGCTACCTTTCAGCGTCTTCTGGTGAGCCGCTGCATCTGCTTAGATGAACTCTGCGTGGACGTGGGATGGACTTCCTCTTCTTGATTTCACCTTCGGCCTGCAGGAACACATAAGAGAAAAATAGCTCACCGATGTTCTCTGCAACAAGCTTCCTCTGGTTGGTGAAGGAAGCAGCTAAAGCCAGATGGGCGATTTTAAAACAGCATCTCTGACTCTGCAGTTTCGTCGCCCATCTCTCTTTATGGAGCCATAAAGAAAAGCTCAGGAGGCAAAATGCTGATCTTCACTGGGAGGAGCACAGCAGTCACACAGAAATAGAGCAGCTCAAGGAGGAGCTGTGTTTTATGGTTGTTCTTCTGACACCGACACCTGCAGAAGCCAAAACAACTGAAGCACCAGACTCTGGAGAAGTTGCCAGAAACTGTTCATGTTTGTGCTTTTCAAGACGGGGGTAACTAAATATGGAGCCACACTTCACATCACTTTCACAGACTCCATCTGGTGCAACACGGAGTTAAGAAGCAGCACTTTATCACTGACTTTCATTATCTGTGCTCCATGCTGAGGGAGTTAAAGGTCTGTAAACTGAGACGGGAACTCCTCGTGGACGACACACTACAAGGAAAAGAAGCGGTTCCTGTGATTTCCATCTTGACTGGAAGAAGGCGAGTCAGACACTTAAAGGAGTTGCAGCTTATTCACATAGAAAATATTCAGGCTGGGCAACGATTAAAATTTCTAATCGCGATTAATCGCATGATTTCCCTGATTAATCACGATTAATCGCATTGAATACACAAAATCAAATAATGAATTTTACACTACAAAAGTAGTGTAAAGGTCACTTTTATTTAAATGTTCTGCTGCCATATGAACTAAAGTGTCATAACATTTGTTGTCCAAACACTTTTAACATCAGCACTTGTCAGTAACACATATTTAGTGTAAATCTCATCTTAAAAAATGTCAAATAAAATAAAGCTTATTGCCACTGCCAGAACATTAATGTCATCCTGTTTTTATAAAAAATAAAAAAAAGTCTATCAACAAAATCCTAACAATCTAGAGGCCACAATCAGAACATTAAAAAAGGTAATTTCTGAGATCTTAAAAAAAAAATTTCCATGTAAAAGTTCTGTTACCGTAATTATTCGTGTTACATTTGTTTTTTCCATTTTCAATTGTCAATCAAACATTTAAAAAATTAAAAAGGAACTTTTTATTTTCTTTTTCGTTTTTTAATCTAACACAAAAAAACCCCCCAAAAAACCCTTTTATTTTATATTTCAATTTTAGAAAACAGGACATGGGACTGAATTTGTTTTTAATATTTAATTGTCTGGTTTACGTGACCCAGAAATGGCTTTGATTCAATATTTTTTCTAGATATTTTAATCTAGAAGTCATATTCTCAAAAATAGGGGTTGTTTTATAATCAAGGAATAGGCGAGTTGCTACCCGAACTGTAAAGTACACAGATTTTTACCGTTCTCCATGTCTGTTTTAGCTTTGCCGCATGTTTTTTTCTGCCAATTGTCTTCCAGTTCCTCAGCAGCCAGTAACAGACTTTTCAAAACAAAAGCATGTGAGCAACATGCGTTAATGCGCGTTAAAATAAATGTCTGTGTTAATAAATGAATGAGTTAACACGATAATAACGCGTTAACTTGCCCAGCCCTAGAAAATAGACAACTGGCCTTGACTTATCGATGCTAACGTGATCATCCTGCTTCCTGGTTTATGTACGGCATCACTACGACCAGTGAAGAGATTTACTAACAGACTTGGACTGTTAGCTCCAATATTGGACAAATATCAGCAGTTTTTATTTTCATGAGGATTTCAGAACTTTCTCCTCATTTTGATTTTTTTTTGTCTACCAGGTCAGCATCTCCAGGTGGGTCACATCTGGACTAAAACAGGGGTCTTGGGCTTGAAACAGAAAAGGCTCCCTAACTGTTGCAGCATTACGAGCCCCAAATGGGAAGCCTATGAGGGCCAAACATGGGGCCAATGAGGTCGCTTGTAAGGAGTTTCAGAAACATTTGGGCTCCAACTAGAATCCAGGTGGAGTTCCACTCAGAGTTCTTCAAAAAAACAGCTACTAATAGCATCACCAAATACTTTCAATAGCACTTGTTTACTAAACTGCATCAATCTGAGCTCAACAGGTAAGGAGTTTCAGAAACATTTGAGGCCCCAACTAGAATCCAGGTGGAGTTCCACTCAGAGTTCTTCAAAAAAACAGCTACTAATAGCATCACCAAATACTTTCAATAGCACTTGATTACTAAAATGTATCAATCTGAGCTCGACAGACGTGAATCACAGACAACAGCAGAGCCTTCATGACCACTTCAACGTCTTTCCATCTCCATTCTGGTGATCCGACAAGCCTTCATCAAACTGGAGCATCTGTGACTTCTGCACTCTGGAATAATTTCACTCTTAGCTTAAGTCTTAATCACAGACACAGAAGCACAGAGAAGCTGCTAAAGTGGATTAAAAATGTTGTCTTTATAAGCCTCTTGTAGGACTCTTGACTTTTACTTCTGAAGGAGATGTCAGAAGGAACGTTCAGCAGAGGTGACTGAGATCCATCCTCCTCATGGAGACGAAGTTGAAGATATTTAACATTAATTAACCCCGGCTCAGGTGTGCGGCGGCGAGCAGTGAGTGCGAGCGTACGTACGCGGGGCATCGTCAGGACCAGGTGTCCGGTGGTTTGGGACCTCTGAGCCGTCGCGCTGTCGGGTTTTACTTCGGCGGGCAGGACGATCTGAAATATCTGCAGAGTGAAATATTCACAACTTTAATTAAGGAGATTAATGCGCCGCTGACGCTGTCCCGGCGTGTCAAATGACTTTAATCATTAGTGAGTCTTTTTATAGGTACGTTCATCCAGGACGGACCTGCGAGAGAGACCAGAATAGACCCGCAGCAATCAATCACCCAAAACTAAAACGAGCCATGCAGGAAGACAGAGTGGGCATAAAATTAGACCTTTTTTTCCCATTTTTCAATTACTTTTGTTTGACGGCGAGCTGCACATGTACGGGGCCGACTCCTCCAACAGATGTGGTCTCCTCCAGTCTATCCCCGGCTCCTCTGAAGGAGCTCACGTTAAAAAAGGACTTTTAGAGGGCTTAGTTGATGTATTGCGCCTTAAATCATCCCACCTGTCCAATCAGGTTGGCCCCTGGCACAAAACAACCATCCATAAATACTGTGCAGCCGCAGCAACGAGCGGTAAACGGGACGCAGCGCTGATAATATGTTTGCTGGAGGGTGAAAAGAGAGCACGTTGCAGCTCCTGGATGATTGCAGAGCTATTAAATGGCTCCTGTTTGTGGGAGATTGGCATGGCTAAATACCTGCAGGTGAACTCTGACATAGAGCTGCTGATCATCTGCCTTCAGCTGCAGGTGTGCCTCATCTTCTACCGGTGGTAGAAGAATGATCGTACCGGATGAGGGACGACTTCGGAGCAGGTTTAATGACCAAAGTGAGAAACAGCTTTGATGATCGGGCAGATTTTCCTGCATCCTCTAAATCTGACTCTTCATCCATCACGGTCCTCTGCTCAGCAACAAGCTGCATCCATCGTGAGATCCCAGCGGCCACCGGTCACATGAGCGAAACCAAGCAGGGTGAGGAATCGCTGCAGAAACACGAAGGTGCGGTTCAAAAACTGACTTTACAACGACGGAGACGGCAGATAAACGAGTTTAAATCAGATAAAAAGGCTCCTGTCCTGCTCTTCTTTCAAACTAACTTGTGATATTTCCACATCTTTGTGTACTCTGGTCCAACTTGAGACGTTTGTAAGCTTCACGCAGAGAAAGATCCAGATGCACCTGAACACATCACTCTAAACCAGGTGAGTCTGCAGCAAATTCAGTTCAGCTCCTGGACTCTTCTCCTGTGATGATCCAGTCTGTGGTTGAGCATGGTCCTGCTGAAATATGGAAGGTCATCCCTGACAGAGACATTGTCTGGATGGAGCAGATGTTGCTCTGAGACCTCCATGTTCTCCTCAGCATTGATGGAGCCTTTCCAGATGTGGAAGACTCTAAATCAACCCCACACCATCAGAGATAAGGCTGAACTGTCCACTGATATCACGCTGGGTGGTTCTTTTTCCTTTTTAATCCTACAGATGTGAAAATCTACTCATAAACGCCGGTCCGACCGATTTCATCTTCATGGCAGAGGAAGCGAACAAACTCTATAAATAAAAGGCATAGACCAGCCTTTCTCAACCAGGGTGTCGTCAAAAAAATGACCTATTCTGACATTTCATATACAGTGGTACGTCTACTTACTAACGTTTCTACATATGAAATTTTCACGTTACGAAACGCATCAACGGGAAAATATTGCCTCTAGTTACGAAAGAAATTTCAGGATACGAAAGTCATAAATCCAGTAGCGCTGCTACTCGCAGCTCCCAGAGTTTACTGAACGTAAACATAGCTGTCGGCTCTGAAAGCGGTTTGAAAGCGGTGCGTCCGAGCTGCTCTGCCATTGGCTATCGCTTAGCATCTTTCTGGCATCCCACTGGCTAGAAGGGCCCCTTGTCTGTATGAGCGTAACCCAGCAACCAGGTAAACAAACAATTTTTACCTCCGACAAGGAGGTTATGTTTTTACCGGCGTTTATCTGTCTGTCTGTGTTCAAGATAACTCAAAAAGTTATGGATGGATTTTGATGAAATTTTCAGGAGTTGTCAGAAATGTGAAAAAGAAGAACTGATTTCATTTTGGGTGTGATCCGGAAGAAATCCTGGATTCTGGATCACTTTCAAGTTTTCGATAATTGTTGTGTTTAGTGGAGGTCTGCGCTCTCTGAGTGCTTTTCTAGTTCTAACATGTATTTCTTACACGTTTTTATGTCATTTCATGCATTATTTATAATTTATTTTAAAAATAATGTTTGAATTTTGGGGGGCTTGGAACGGATTAGAGCATTTACATGGAAAACGCGTCTCTACTTAAGAAATTTTCAGGTTACAAAACTACTTCCAGAACCAATTAATTTTGTAAGTAGAAGTACCACTGTATAAATATATGAATGCATACATAAATACATACTTTTTGCCTATGAATGAATGAATAAATAAATAAATAAGATAGATAATTGGACATGAAATGAATAATAAAAATATGTCTCACATGCCCATTTCCCAATGTAAACAACGTCAGTACGGGGTCAGCGTAAGGTCAACGTGACTGCCCAGTTAGCTTACGTCCTCATTTAACCGCTGGAATTTTATTTCACAGATAGCAAAGAGAACTTTTTAGCAGCATCATGGATGGTTTTCTAAAAAGAAAAGCCCCACAGGAACGGAACATCACAGAGGAGCCGACTTCTTCATCAAGCCTTCATCCACCAGCTCTGAATCTGCTCCATAGGTACCAAAGCTAGCTGCTAGCGATAAGGCTAAAAAGAGGCAATACAAGGATGATGGATGGAAGCAAGCACATCACGGATGAAAAGAAGCTTTCCTGCTGAGGCCTACTCTGGTGAAGTTATCCTGTTCAGGTTATTTAAACTAAATAAACGGGACGTATGCATTTACAGTCGGAGCGATGCAGCGTGGCTTTGGATTATATTTTACTCTGGGTGTCGTGAGATTTTATTCACTTTTGAAAGGTGTCGTGACTGAAGAAAGGTTCTGGACAACAGTTCTGATAAGAGTTGAACCGTCTGGGAGATGAGAGTTTGTCTGCTGCCTGTGCAGCTGAATGGATCGGTTATAGACTGATATGTTTTTACATTTGGTGAAAAACAAGACAGACTTATTTAGACTTTTTCCATTTTTCTAGCTGACTTTCTACCAATAAATTTACTGAGAAGTTGTTGAGAAAACAGGAAAAGAAAATAGCTCTATGAATAGTAAACATGTCCAATCCAACATCTGACAAATAAAATATTTTGCTCAAACACAACAGAAATACGTCCAGTCGCCTCTCTGATCAGCCTTCTTTTTCTTTCAGAATAAAACACCTACAAGCGTCCAGCTCAGGAGCTGGAGTCACCCTGACGGACAGACGGGCGCCTCGCTGGTTAACACTGTGTCACGTTAGCGTTAGCGGCGGACTGCTGCTGCTGCGTGAGCGCCTGGCTGTCGTCGCCCGTCTGCAGGGGAAGATCTTTGACCCGTCAGCTCCATCGACACGTCACGGCGAGAAATCTGAGCTGCAACGGACAGACGAGGCCAGCGAATCCCCGCAGTCAACAGAAACGTCCTGCCGGCTCCCTTGAACCTGAACGCATCGTCTGCTGCAGCCCTCAGTGTCCTGGGGGGGTTTGATGGCCGGCTGCCGGCGGGGATTAAACTGGGATCTGTGATTTACTCGGTGCGATGTAGGCCGAAACTGAAACACAAATCTCTCTGAAACACAGCAGCTCTGTATCCAAGCATCTTTTCATTTCCAGTGATCTCGGTGGCCATGAATCAGCAGAAAGAGACCGATGGGAAAAGTTGCTGAGCAACAATGTGACCTATAAAGACGAAGAGCGACGGGCTCAGTGGACGTTCCTGCCGCTGCCTTTTAAGATGCTGAAAACTCTAAATGAACGCATGTATTGGAGGTTTAGAGAGCAGTGAACAGCGTGAACAGGAAGTTAGACCGTCAACCTAAAGGTCACCAGGTCACAGACGCACCTTTCCTTTGACGGCGACTCTGGCGTACGTCGGCTGGACGTCCACGTCCATCAGGGAGGTGTCCATGTGTCTGAGGGTCAGTTTAGACAAGGAAACAGAGGTCTGGTCGTGTAGAAATACACACAATGATCTATTTTAAAAAGTTGTAAACCTGTAAACCGCCAGGTCCAAGACAACTGTGTTGTTTTCTTCATCTTCAGTCAAACAGAAATCCAGTCTGATGATGGAGAGAAAGACAACAAAACATCCTCACATCTGACCGTGAAACGACGACGGCCATCTTTGATGTGCAGTTACAGATTCATGAAATAAAACAAATTCATTCTTGGCTCATACTTGGGCTCGTTGACGTTCAGCACTCGTCCGTCAGTGGTGATCAGAGTCCTTGGGGTCTTCGGCTTCTCCTCCTTCACCCTGCAGAATAAAACCCCCAGATGAGAGAATAAAAGGTTACAGGTTTACGTCCAGAAAGAGCACCGACAGGTGATGACACTCGTTTACGGTGCATGAGAGGCACAGATAAGGTTTGGATAAAAAAAGACAACAAACATTTTGAAACAGTCAGGTTTGGAAGAAAAAGACGATCGAGCTGAAACACCTGAGCTAGAAAGTTTAACGGTTAAACTTCTGGAGCTGAAACAACAAACACAGGCAGCTGCGGAGGGCGGAGCTTTCAAGCCTCCATATACCAGAGAGGACGACTGGTGAGCATCAGCTGTGGATCACATCAACCTGTAACTCTGGTCTGACATCCTTCAGCATCGCCGTGTTGTTGCTCCAACTAGTACGACAAACAGAAATGTGCAAATCTCTTCCAGTCTCTCTTTAAGAAACATTCAAGTTATTTTCTACAGATTTCTTGTCAAGTCTGTCAAGTCAGAGTGTCTACTGTTGATACAAGTCTGGATGTAGCTCCAGTTGTTGGTTGCTCTGGTCGTAGCTCTGGTTGTCATTGTGGTTACTGTTCTGTTTGTTGTTGTTCTGGCTGTAGCTCTGTCTGTAGCTCTGGTTGTTACAGCGGTTGTAGCTCTGGTTGTTGGTTGTTGCTCTGTCTGTAGCTTGGTTGTTGGTTGCTCTGGTAGTCACTATGATCGTTCCTCTGTCTGTAGCTCTGGTTGTTGCTCTGTCTGTAGCTTGGTTGTTGGTTGCTCTGGTTGTCACTATGGTTGTCACTCTGGCTGTCGCTCTGCCAGCGTCACATCAAGAGGAACCAAAAGTAACAGCAGCAGCTTACAATGATGTCAGCTGACATGAGCTCTGGAGGAACCACTTTGTCAGTGTGTGTATTCACATATTTTTTTAATTGTTTGACTGTATATTAAAGGTGATATTATCATTCTTAAGTCTCGTATACATCACTCATGTTTTTAAGTTGACTGACCTGACAGTAATTCCTTCCCTTTATCACTGAAAGATGAGACACTTTTGCTACCCCATTGTCTGTCTGTTTTTCTATTTTGTTGCTGAGGTGAACCAAACCAGCAGCAGATACTTCTAACAAGATCCTGCTTTCCTGTAGCTCGTCTCTTTTTTCAGCTCCTCAGGTCTCTCAAATTCATCCTCATATTAGACGAACCTCACAGAACTGCATGAAGGAGTGCTGAACACTCACCGGTGTCAGACCGTCACACTCTTATTATTTCTGAAATGACACAGCAGCAGCACACACTCCTGTAGCTGCATGAAGCAGGCTGTAACACGCAGGGAAACAAACCCTTCACATCCATCCACGTCTCAGACCCACTGAGCAGCAGATGACTGCATCAGTGCTCAGGAGTTTAGCGCTCTGCAGAGGATGAGCTAACCTGACCTCTGCAGCTGCGTGCTATCAGGTACAGGGAGGGGGAGGAGCCTGACGGCGTCTGCTGACCTGAAGCAGGTATCACGTTTTAATCAGAGTGGTCGGCTGCAGCGAGTTCATAGCTAAGTATTTAGAGCTAGTTTAAATTCCTAACAGCCATGTGTTGGTGGCAGTTTTCAAAATATCCCTTCAATACATGCATGAAAAAGCAAAATCCCTGTCTGTTGGACATCATGTTACGCTTGGTGAGCACTGGCAGGAGGAACCAGCTCTCAATTTGTTGTTGTTTCTGGTTACATCAAGAAATGACTTACCCTACCTTTAATTTGACAATAATAAATAAAGACTGAACAGCTTGTGGAGGTTTTAGGTTTAAAGGAGCAGTGAAGCTGTTCTGGGAGGAACGATGCCTTCTTTTATTAGCTAATTGTCTTTTATAGAGCAGGACTTTACGTGATGGATGCAGCACTTTAACTGTTACAACCATTCAGTGAGACATCTGGCCGCCTCCCTGATGTGGTTGAAGGCGTGGTGAGGCGGATGGATCCAAACAGGCTGAAATGAGCATCCTCACCTCTCTGCTCAGTTCAAACGGCAGCTTTTTCGCTCCCTGCCACATGCTGCTGACACTGAGAGCTGCTAAAACCCTGCTCCTCCTCCACGAGTGGGGGGGGGGGTGCGTGAGGCAGCATCCATCAAACAGCTGAGTCGTGGGCACATCGGACCTGACAGCTCCGCTGCTGGTCTGAGTGGAGTCCGGAGCTGAGGACGATCCGACCCGACAGTGCTCGGTTAGCCACGTGCATCTCAGTCTGCAGAGGATAGCTCCAGTCCCGGTGCAGAGGAGGCCCGGGCGGCATGGCGGCGCCGGACCGACGTGGCGCCACGCAGCAATGCTTTCCAGGTTTGAGCTTTTCCAGAAAACATATGAGCTACAAACCTTCTGGAACTTTTCATCAAATCAAAAGAAAGTTAATGGCATGAAAAAAGGGGAATTCAAAGTAAAACATTAAATTTTATAGATTTGTTCTGAAACAGTTCCTTGATGGAACATTTATGGTTGGAAATTATTCATTATAATATTAATATTTTAAATACGTATTTATTTGAATATTAAATCATTAAACAAATTGCATAATCAAATTAATTTAATACATATTTATACAAAATAAATATTAAAAATATCTCTAAATATATAAATCTATTAAATACATACAGTGATCCCTTATTTTTCACGGTTAATGGGGACATGTGTTTAAAATCTGTTTAAAAACAGTAAAAAAGTATCGAGGCACTGCAGCAAAACAAGACAAAGGCTCAACTGTGGTCTTTCTGTTTCCTTCACAGCCTCTGGTCTGAACCGTAGTAAACAAACTGCTGTTATTGTGCTATTTTTGGCTAGTAATTAGCGGCTAGCACGCTAACAACAACAAAAGAAAAAGTCCAGTTTTCTCTGCAGGAACTTGTAACATCACACAGGTTGTATTGTTGGGCTCCTGTCGGTTAACAGAGAATGTAAATCTATACACGCTGGGCTGCTGTTGATGCTCACTACACTTTTCATCTAACCCCGTTTACGTTCTGCCGTCCCACAACACACACACTACATTACCCATAAGGCCACACCATTACCCATAAGGCCACCTTCTTAAAGAGGTCAGGCTGGCTCACAACATTTCTTCACTGTGAGAGAACGCGCACAACATCCTGTGATGTTTCCACGATTTTTTTCTTGATTATTTTTATTATATTATATATTTCTGAAAAAATCTGCGAATAACTAAAACCGCGGAACTTAAAGGGATCACTGTATATCAAATCAATATTAAACATTTATAATGTTTTTAAATAATGATGGAAATTATCTTCTGGGATTAATAAAATACTAATGAACTGAACTGATTAATCAAAGCATAAGAATATTTTCTTACACTCTGAATCACTCCAACGCCTCTTGTTCTTTTATAATTTTCTTTTTCTGAGAAAAGAAAGCTGGTAAACTCACATACAAATATGGGAAATTACAGCCTAATAATTCAGAAAAACCAGCTTGGTGTTATTGGAGCTGTAAGTAGAAGGACATTTCTGAGTCTGGTCAGAGGCTGAAAACAGTCATTTGATTTGCTAACGTTAATAGTTTTCAGAAAGCACGTGTTTTGTTGTCATTTGAAAGTGCTTTGATTTGAAGCCAACAGTCCTGATGAAGCTCCTGATAACAGTCTGGGGGCTGTTTTAAGCTCTGCAGGTCGTCTGAGTCAGAACCATCTGCATCTGTGCATCAGTTCTGGTTCTGCTGCTGCTCAGCTGGAGTCGGTCCAGTGGACCAGCTGGACTGGAAGCACCGTGGTGATGCTTGAAGGCAGAAGATTCAGTGTGAGGAAATCACAGCGACGTACACTTTACGCAGTATTACTGCGTTTTAAAGTCAGGTTCTGTTATCTGAGTGTCTGTCTTTCATATCAACCCTCAACGGAGCCCTTTATGCAAACTCCTCCACCTCATCCCCCCATTCATCAGCCTGTCAGCTTCCTCGTCCTCCGAGCTTCGCCACGTTGTCAGCTTCGGCCCCGCTGACGGGTTGAGCTGACGCTCCACTGATGTTACCCTTCCTCCCGGAGGGACGCAGCGGCCGCTGAACGACGCCGGCGTCTCCTGGCTGACCTTATCAGGGAATCCACCTCCAGAGCGGGAAACTCATCTCTCCTGACAACCCGGTGACGGCGTGCATCACGTCAGCGTGCTCCGACGGCTCACCCCGACTGTGAGCCTGGACGGCATGCGCCCCTGGGACGCCTGAGTTACATGGATGCTTTCTAAAAGCGTGCAGCCGCACTTCCTGTCTGTAAATCTTGTGATTCCCAGTGAGACGCCTCGGGGGGGGGTTGGATTAAGATATTCAGATATTCCGCCGTCACAATCACACGAGTGCTGCAGGTTTGAGAGGCTGTGATTGATGAATCCTAAATCAAGGAATCACTTCGCAGAGTGGACAGGCACATAAATCCAGCAGCAGAGGGCTGGGGGGGTGGGGCAGCAGATGGCATCATGAGTGTGGAGGAAGAACGTTGTGTAGATACTAGGGCTGGGCAACGATTCAAATTTTTAATCGCGATTAATCGCATTATTTCCCTGATTAATCGCGATAAATCGGGGAAATAATGCAATTAATCGCATTGTATACGAAATAATGCGAAATAATGCGATTATTTCCCCGATTAATTGCAATTAATCAGGGAAATAATGCGATTAATTGCATTGTATATGAAATAATGCGAAATAATGCGATTATTTCCCCGATTAATCGCGATTAATCGGGGAAATAATGCGATTAATCGCGATTAATCGCATTGTATACGAAAAATCAAATAATTAATTCACTTTTATTTAAATGTTCTGCTGCCATATGAACTAAAGTGTCATAACATTTGTTGTTCAAACACTTTTAACATCAGCACTTGTCAGTAACACATATTTAGTGTAAATCTCATCTTAAAAAATGTAAAATAAAATAAAGCTTATTGCCACTGCCAGGACATTAATGTCATTATGTTTTTATGAAAAATAATTTTAAGAAAAAGTCTACAACAAAATCCAACAAAATGATTGTGTCTCAGCACAATCAGAACATTAAAACAGGTAATTTCTGAGGTAACAGCAGAAACTTTTAACGGGGAGTTCAACTTGTCAGTTGTTACAAATAACCTTGTTTCTGTTGAATCCTTTAAAATGACTTTAAAATGAAAATGTCCATGTTAAAGTTCAGTAACTTTACCAATCCGTAATTATCTGTGATTTTTTTGTTTTTTTTTTCCATTTTCAATTGTCAATTGTCAATCAAAAAAAATACAAAATAAAAATTGACTTTTAAATTTTTTTTCCATTTTATAATCTAACACAAAAAAAGCCTGTATATTTCAATTTTAGCAAACAGGCCACGGGACTGAATTTGTTTTTAATATTTTATTGTCTGGTTTACGTGACCCAGAAATGGCTTTGATTTATAATCAAGGAACAGACTTTCTGTTGTCATTACACATCTGTGCCACTAGATGGAGCTGCACTGCAGTAACCAGCTAGAGAACAGCAGGACAGTGAACACATGGAGCAGATCTGATGGAACATGGAGGAATGACGACATCGTCTTGAACAAAGGGGTTCGAAAGGTTTTTTTTCAGACAGAATTGTTAATATTGCTACCTGAGTTGCTACCTGAACTGTAAAGTTCACTGATTTTTACCGTTCTCCATGTTTTAGCTTTTCTGCATGTTTACCTGCCAATTATCTTCTGGTTCCGCAACAGCCAGTAACAGACTTTTCAAAAAAAAAAAAAAAAAAAAAAAGCATGTGAGCAACATGCGTTAACGCGATAAAATAAATGTCGGCGTCACGATAATAACGCGTTAACTTGCCCAGCCCTACTAGATACAGATGTCAACATTTGAGACTTCTGATGTCATGCGTCTGCGCCTCCAGAAGTGCGTGTGAACGTCGCTGCAGAGGGGCGGAGCTACTCAATTAACTCACAGGCAAGAGGGTCACCCTGGAGGTGAGGATTAATTAGCTCCAAGATAATTAGATACATCTGTAAGCAACGATGCTGCGAGCCGGCGTTGGTGCTGGACCGGTGTTGGAGCCAGACTGGAGCTGGTTCAGCTTCACATGGAGTCTCATGGTGGTGTGTCTTTGTTTTTAAACCTTCTTCTGGTGTATTCTGGTTTCTCTGCACAAATTACAACGTTTGTCTCGTTCTCCTTGAAAACCAACATTTATGAACTCGGTGGCAAAGAAGCTACGATCCACCGTCACGCAGGTTAAACCCCGCTGCTGATTAAAAACCTCGGAGGCAGCTGAGGATGGAGAACAAAAACATGATTCAGACGTTTAACTTGAACACCGCGGCTCAACGTTTTCTGTCTGATCCGGTAACAGTCCAGTTGTGACACGTGGACGTGCAGCGGATCGGCGCCCTTTTGTCCGACAGCCGATTCATTAGTGACAAACACAAAGCCCCGCCCGCCTCTCCTCCAGCTGACGCCACCAGAACCGCTCGTTAATTAAGCTCCTCATTAACCTGACAGGTGAACCTGGACCGACTCAGGCGGCGTAGCAGCTTCATCTGTCCCGTTAAAGAGAGATTTATGACAGACCGTACGAGCACAGCGGTCCAATCATTCTCTCAAACGGGTCTGGTGAATCCACTTTCACACCATCTGACTTCTGTTCATGTCACAAAAGAGAATGCACCTCATCCATGTCTTAAAAGAGACACCGAGTCGGGCGAGTCCAAGTCCTGGACTTGAGTACTACTAGAGAGACTGGAGGAAGTGGCCAGAAAAGAAAAAACAAGCAAAACCTCTAGACCAAACGAAACAACCTGACCAGTGCTGTAAAAGCAACTTCCCCATCAAGCCACCAGAGGGAGCTGCTGAGCTGCAAACAGACGAGGACATTTGTAAACAATGACAGTAAACCGTCCTGCTGAGCAGCAGAATAATAGTCTGTTTTCTAGATCCTGGAGGATCTGGTCCACTGTCACGTCCACGCTGTGAAGACTTCTGTGTCTCATCTGTGAGCATCCAGGGGTTCACTGGTGATGGTTCTGCTGCTGCAGCGTCGTCCAGGTGACAGATGGAGTTATGGGGACATCTAGTGGCCAAAGAGTCACTTCACTCCCCTCAGTAGTGGTTTATGTCAAGGAGGTTTTGTCCAACTGGTCCTGATGATGCTGAGAGGACTGGATCTCAGGCGATTCAGGTTTTCAATTTCAATGTGTTTTTTGTTTTTCTAATGTCCCATATCATTTTCTCAAATGCTCCATAATCATTCTCTGGTGCTGATATCTCACATATATGGTAGTTTTTATAATATTCCAAGGTGGCAAAACTCATCATATTTGGGTTTTTGACTGCTGGTCACACAAACAAATGACTTTTGAAAATGCAGAGACAATATTGTTGGATTAAAAACTGTATACCGAATATATATTTTTTTAAGTTAAATGTGAAAACATTTAGCTTTGGATGTGTGATTCTTCTTCCTCTGGATTAGAGGTCTTCACGGGTCCCCTTTCATGGACCCGTGAAAATTCGATCCGAAACCGACCCGACCCAAACTATTATCATAAGTCTGGGGGTCCGAACCTGAATGGACCCGCAATATTTGGACCTGGAACAGACCCAACCCGAGTCTTTAGTTTCAGACTACGAACCGAACCGGGTTACCTGAATAGAACCGAGACAATCCAGCCCATAGTTGCTCATGTTAAAGTTGTCTAGCGTTGAATAAAACTTGATTTTCTTACCTAAAGTTGTCTTCTTCTACCCGGTTCAGTTGCTACATAGGCTACGTGATGTAAACAACAATAAATCCACGTCGTTATTTTCTTTGAGGATACAGATGCTATTGGTAGCAACTGCTAATGCTAATAGCCTACACCGGTCAGGACGTGTCGTGAATATGTTCTCTCATCCAACGTTGTCATGTTGGCGAACCGTTGTAGGCTATTAGCGTTAGCAGTTGCTACTAATAGCATATGTATCCACAAAGAAAATATGCTATTGGTAGCAACTGCTAATGCTAATAGCCTACACCGGTCAGGACGTGTCGTAAATATGTTTTCTCATCCAACGTTGTCATGTTAGCGATCCGTTGTAGGCTATTAGCATTAGCAGTTGCTACCAATAGCATATTTTCTTTGTGGATACATATGCTATTAGTAGCAACTGCTAACGCTAATAGCCTACACCGGTCAGGACGTGTCGTAAATATGTTCTCTGATCCAGCGTTCTCATGTTGTGCTTTACAGCTGCCGGGCAAACCGCAAATAACACGCTACGGCAACACGATTGTTTCATGACAAACACGCTACATTAATGAATAATTAATTAAACTGCCCCGAGTCCTGACATGAGCTGCCACCACCAATATCTTTACCTCTCAAGTAAATGCGGACCCAGCCTGTCAGAGAGCACCGACCGGACCAGAGACTGACTGTACCGATTCAGACCCGAACCCGGAGTCACGTCTTTTGAATGGACCCGAGACCCAATTCGGGTCAGGTCGGAACCTCGGCTTTTCGGCTTGTTCCGAAGACCTCTACTCTGGATCCTTACAGGCTTTGTAGTTTGATAAAAAAAATGATGCTTTAAACACATTAAATCAAATCGTAAAACAAACACTGTGATGTAACGTGAGGCTGTTGGCAGATCTAACTGGTGACGGCTGGGAGCTCTTACTTCTCCTTGGCCCTCCTCTTCTCCTCCAGGTGGCGGTGAGCCTCCAGGCGAGACTCGGGGCTGAAAGCACACGGCGTGTGCCAGAACTCTCGCTCTTCATCCAGCTCTGGGTTCTCCTGGTCCTCCTTATTCTCCTCAGAACCTGGGCTGCAGAGGAAGACTCTGACTTTGGGCTGAGATAATGGCTATTACTGATTTAAAAATGTTCACTAAGACTGATTTAATGACAGCAGTTCATTTTCTCTAAAAGCAGCTGCTGTGAACACAACTGAAACAAATAAGCAGCTGCAGACACTTTTATTTTCGGTATTGTGGAGGACAGAAGTGGAAGCCCAGCTCAGACCAGTATTTCACTGACACTTTGACATTTTATTTTATAGATGTGTCAGGTTTTTATGAGGTTTTCTTCAGGCTGGAGCTCTGCGTGTCCTTCCCATCAGTTCGATCAGTTTAATCCCAGCTGAAGCTGCAGTGTTACAGCAGCCACTGCGTTAGTGAAATAAAACAGACTTGACAGAATGATGGATTAACTATATTTGTGTCCAACACGTAACAGACTAGTGATGACAGAAGACTACAGGGCGTGCTTTTTCTTAACAGTACATCTAAAATATATATATACATATATATATATATATAAGGGCTGGGCAAGTTAATGCATTATTATCGCATTAACTCATTAATTTATTAACGCCGGCATTTATTTTATCGCGCGTTAACGCATGTTACTCACATGCTTTTGTTTTGAAAAGTCTGTTACTGGCTGCTGCGGAACCGGAAGAGAATTGGCAGATAAACGGTAAAAATCCATGTACTTTACAGTTAACAACTCAGGTAGCAATATAAACAAGTCTAAAAAATTTTTTTTTTAATTCTTGACTGTAACAAAACTTTCTTGTCATTCCTCCATGTTCCATCAGATCTGCTCCATGTGTTCACTGTCCTGCTGTTCTCTAGCTGGTTACTGCAGTGCGGCTCCATCTAGTGGCACAGATGTGTAATGACAACAGAAAGTCCAGTCCTCCATTATAAAACTAATTCAGTTCTGTGGCCCGTTTTTTTTTTTTTTTTTGTATTTTTGATCCAAGTCTAAAATTGAAATATAAAAAAACAGGCCTTTTTTTTTTTTTTTTTCGTTTTTTTGTGTTAGATTAAAAAACAAAAAACGTAATAAAATGTCGCTTTTCAATTTTTTTTATTTTTGATTGACAATTGAAAATGGAAAGAATGAATGATACACGTATTGAAAAAGTTACTGAACTTTAACATGGACATTTTCATTTTAAAGTTCTCCCAGACGGAGGATTCAACAGAAACAAAGTTATTTGTAACAACTGACAATTTTAATCGTTGCCCAGCCCTAATATATATATATATATATATATATATATATATATATATATGACTAATCATGCAACTGCTGCGAGAACAGGATTAACAGCTGAGAAATCTTTGATGTGATCCATGCAGAATTTAAAAATAAAGTGTTTTGGGCGACTCACGCTGGCTTGTTCCCGTCCTCCTCATTTCCCGCCTCTTCCTTCTCCCTGTCTCTCCTCCTCAGGTATTCCCTCTCCTCCTCCCCGACCTGCCTCCTCACCTCCTTCAGGCCCTGCGACGCTCGAATCCGCTCAGAGCGGGTGACCTCTGACCCATCCAGCCACTGAGGAGGCAGAGGAGAGAGGTTCAGCCTCCAAAGAGGACCCCTGATGGTGGGACTGTAGATCTGGGACGAAGCGGCGGGACGGCGGCGAGGTCACCTTGAGCTGCGGCAGCGCCGCCACCACGTACTGCCTGTAGCCCTGGAACCGGGTGCAGGGGTTCCCCACCAGGAACAGCTCCGTCAGGTGGACGTTGCACCGCAGGGACGCGACGCTGCTCAGACGGCCCACGAAGTTCACGGTCAGGTCCAACTTCTGGAGGCTCTCGCAGCCTGAAAGACAAAACTGAGGCTCCGAAAATCAAAAACAAAAAAAGAAAGCGAGCCGTTTCTGTTTGGAACACTGACCTTCGAGGTTTTCAATCACTTCGATGTTGTTCAGCGCCAGATTCAGATACTCCAGCTTCTTCAGGCGGCCCAGATTCTCTACATGAAGACACGAGAACAAAACTGGAGACTGTTGAAAAGCCAAAGTACCAAAGTACCAAGGAAAGTGTCATCACCATTCTCCTTATCTTAGTCCGTCTCAAATCTTCCCGCCAGCTAACTCCCATCACCCAGGACCAGACTGGCCCAAGAGGGCCCTTTGCCCCCCGACCCCTTGTGCAAAGCCCCCCCCCCCCCAGGGAACCGGGGCAGCCATCAGGGCCCCGCCATGGGGCGCACCCCTGCCCCCAAAGGGTGCACCACCACCCCCAACGCCCACCCGGGGCCCAAGTATGCCCCAGCTGGGGAACCAGACACCCACTACAACCCCAGGAGGGGCCCCGAGGCAGAGAGCCGCGCTGGCCGCCACAGACCAGATGCACCACGGCGAGGGGAGATACCCCACCGCCGCACCACCCCCAGGCACGGGCCACCACCACCGCTGCCTCACAGGGAGGCAGCACACAGGAGGCAGCGACCACTAGGGAAAACCCACCACCCCAGCCTATTTATGTTACAGATGTAAAGATCAACTCATTTTGTCTTGTGTGATCTTATGTAATTAGACGCCTGCTACTAATCAAATACATCAGTTTCAGTCCTCTCCCGTCGGCGGACCAGCCGTCGGTGGACCAGCCGTCAGCGGACCAGCCGTCGGTGGACCAGCTGTCTCCACCTGCAGCGTCGTATCTCACCGATCCTCGGGATCAAGTTGTTCTGCAGGTAGAGGATCTTCAGGTCTCTGCACCACCTGTCAATGTGCTCGATCTTCTCGATGTCCTGTTGATGCAGGGAAACCTCCTCCAGGGAGAAGATCTGGCAGTCGTTGTGTTCGGCCCGCCGCCGGACCAGGTCCTCCGTGACTGGACGCAAAAAAAAAAAAAAAAAAGACAACACTTGTCTAGATTACATGAGAACAAAGGAAACTATCATAACCTGAAGTAGGACAGGTGAAGTTTTCCATTTTTAAGGGATTTTGGAAGACTGCAGCGAGACGACACTTCGTAGAAGTAATCGAGTAACGTTCCTTCAAATGAGACTGAAACCACAATTTTATATTAACGGTGTCAACATTCAGAAACTGCTTACCCTCCCTTTAACTTGTGCGATCTCTTTGGCTCATTAAAGTGAATGCAGCTCATGAAGAAAACACAAAGATACAGCAAATAATTAACTATTAAAGCATGACATCCATCCACCCATCCATGGGGGAAAAAAAGCTCCACAAATATGTTTCTCCACAATTACAGCCCCATCTTAATAAACATCAACTATTTATGGTTGAGAGTCCACTAGGATGTATATCTGTGATTTATTTTGGAGCTTACTGGACTCCAGTAAGATCAACTACCGGCGTGTTCTACATGGTTATTAACTCATTCATGTGTTCTTTATTTACCAGAAATTAAAACCTAGTCAGGACCAGATGACTTTCTTTTCTGTGACGTTGATAAAAACACTTCAGAGGTGAAACAGAACCTGCTTTCTTTCTCAGATTACCCTAAATTATTATTATTATTCTCACTGTCATTTCTGACTTTTATAATACTATACAATACATTATATTATTGTTAGAAAGCCAACACTGTTCATGTATTGTTGATTGTTGCTGAACTGAGTTTTATTTAGCAACAGCTTGTTTATTTGAAAGTTTCACATGTCCAACGCTCTTGAACGCACCGCAGCCGTTCCGACGTTTTTCAATGTCGAAACACACCTGCATGTGCGACGGCCGTACTGTGAATGTTTTTCCCCCTGACACAGTGGCGTGTAGCTCCTATTTTCCTTGCATTCCTCAACATTTACCTTTACCACACTGGTTTGTTGCTGTGTAGCTGCCAGAAGGTGAGCCTAATGAAGTTATGCTGTTTCAGTTGGATGTTAACATTGTGTTACATGTAAGCTAGTGTGTTGCTAAGTTAAGTCATGCTGTCTGTGTGCCTCGTGTGTTGTGATTTGCTTACGTTGTGCGATTCATGTTATATCCTTGAGTTTTGTATACAGTCCTATGCAACCTTGGTTATCGTGTAATGTTTGTGTATCATGTATGGTGTTTGTTATACTAATTGTTATTTTGTATTGGTATTGCAGACCACAGTTAATAAATCAACCTTAAGCTGGACATCTGTATCCGTGTTCTTTAACTGGAACACCAAGAGCTTAGAGTTTAGAGAGGCAACACCTTGCCTCTCTAAACCAGCAAATCCAGGAGACAACCAATTCTTTCCTTTTTATGGTCCTTCGAGCCGGATTAGAGTAACAACCAAGGGATGAATCCAGCAAATGCCCAGCCTGAGCCCGGAACCCAACGTGCTTCACAGAGAGAGCGTCACCCCCCAGCTTACCTGAGTGACTATGTGGTTGCAACTCTCCCTTCAGAGGGACAACCCCACACCACAGAACAGGCTCCCTCTACCCAGTGTTCACGTAGCCGGAAAACAGGCTCATCCCGGAAGAGCTCCAACTCCAAGTCCACACGGTCATCTCGCTCATCCATGGGCAGATTCCCCTCTAACATTCTCTCAGAGCTAGAAACAGCCCAGCTCGAAGAGCGAGTGAAACAAATGGAGCTTGAGGAATTACAGCAACACATAGAGGAGGATCAACAAATTCACCATGAGTGTCAGCGACTACAAACTCAAGCCAGAGAAGCCCAGCAGCTACAAGAGGAAGCCATTAGAGCACAAGAGTCGCTAACCAGACAGCTGGAGAGGCGGCGACAGCTAAAGAAAAGAGTGAATGAGCTGGAGATAGCTAAGATGGTTACCTCTCTTCTCAAAGAGAAAATAAAGCACCCTGGTAGTGCCAGATCCTCACCATGCCTTTCAGATCATAGTAAGGCAAGTAAACCTGTGCCTCCATCTCCGGTGCTCCACATGACCATGTCTCCAGCTGTGGAGGTCCTGCCTCCGATGCTCCATTCACCTCTGCCCCCCACGCCTTTGGTTCCACCCATATCTCTAGCTCCTCCTCTAACAATGTTGGCTCTGCCTCCAGTAACTCTTGCTCCACCTCCAGTAACTCTAGCTCCGCCTCCAGCTGTGGCGGTCCCGCCTCCAACGCTCCATTCAGCTCTGCCCCCCACGCCTCTGGTTCCACATCCTGTACAGTATTCATCTCTTCCTCCACTGCTACAGTCCGCTCTTCCTCCCGCATCCTTGCCTTCCAGTTTACCTCCGGTGAACTACAACCTAGCCCCTACTCCATATTCAGCCCATTCAGCACAGTATCACCCATCTAAGATAACCTTCACTTACCCTTTCCAGGCAGTGCCGAGCTCTACTTCAGCCTTTCCTCAATCCAGTCTACAACCATCACAGATAGCTGATGCATCTGCATTCACCTTCCATGGCATCCCCAAACCTATGATTCCCTGCTTCGAGAGCGGTAAAGAAAGTGACTTTGCCTTACTAAAGATGGCGCTCGACAACCTGCTGAACAGCCATCTGCACCTGAATAAGCAGTACAAATATCAAGTGCCCTTGCACACCTGAAGCTACAGAGTGCGCTCCAACTAGCCAAAGCCTATATGCAATATCCCAGGCCATATACAGCCACCATGCAAGCTCTACAGAACAAGTACGGTCAACCCTGCCAGCTCGTTCAAAGTGAACTGGGGGCCATCCTAAACACACCAGCCCTCAAGTTTGGTGACTCTGAAGCTTTTGATGCATTCGCCTTATCCATCCAATCTCTGGTAGGCATGCTTAGGACCCTGGAAGGACAGAACAGCTATGAACTACGATGTGGATCTCATATCGACCGGCTCATGACCAAGATGCCACCAAGCTACAGAGACGGGTTTGTGGAATACTGCTTGAACCAAGGTATTCTTCGGACAGGTACTGACCAAACTTATACCCTACCTGATCTGAGTTTGTGGCTACAAATGAAATCCCAGGCTAGGCGAATAGCAGGGCGAGCAGCTTCACTTTATAACCATGAAACGCCCAAGCCGCTGAAGAAGGACCAACATCCTTTCAACAAACCAAAGGAGAAGACAACAGCATTCCTCCTCACTACCAATAGTGGCCAAGCCCCCAACGGACAGTCTGCCTCACCAAAGTCCTCATCCAAACCCAAACCATACTGTCCCCACTGTGACAATAAAGAACATTTCCTGAACGTATGTACAGAGTTCAAGAAACTTAACACAAACCAGATTTTGAGGTGGATAACAGATGGACAGCGGTGTTGGAAGTGCGGAAGATCTCACAAGCCCGAGATTTGCACCCTCAAGCGATTGTGCAACACCTGTAATGAGCAACATCTAACCATATTGCATGATGCAGTCCAGCAAACCCAGAAGAGTGTGCTTATGGTGACAGCTCCGACCACAAAAGTGTACTTGGATAGACCAAACAGATCCCCCAAGGTGATGTTGAAAGTTGTGAAAGTCTTGCTTCATAATGAAGACAGAGTACTGGAGACCTATGCAGTACTAGACGACGGCTCAGAGCGAAGCATCACCTTGCCACACGCTGTGCGACACCTGAACCTCATCACACAGCCTGAAACACTTACCCTTCGAACTGTTCACCAAGATGTTGTGCAGCTTCATGGTGCATCAGTCGCCTTCTACGTCTCTTCCCTGCCCAAACCAGAAGAGAAGTTTCACATACGTCAGGTGTTCACTGCTGACAACCTGAGCCTTTCAGAACATTCTTATCCAGTGAGAACTCTCCAACGGAGATATAAGTACCTCCGCAACCTACCCTTACATCCTGTAGACTACGCTCAACCTCTGCTGCTCATTGGATCTGACATGCCTCATCTCCTGACACCCACAGAGCCAGTGCAATCAGGTCCCTCGGGGCGACCCGTCGCGGCCCACACTAAGCTCGGTTGGTCACTCCAGGGTCCCATGAGTATTGATCAGGTTCCTGCATCCAAGCAGCAGTGCCTGTTCACAGCGACAGTCTCACCTACTTCTGAACTTTAAGAACATTGAACATCTTTGGCAGATTGATACACTCCCTTATACAAGTGAGAAGCAAGTGACCAGATCAAAGCAAGATCAGCAGGCCTTAAACTTACTTCAGACGTCTACTATCAGGGTCAGTGTTGACGGTATTCAAAGATTTGCTACACCATTGCTTCGCCGAGCCAACTCCACCACTCTTCAAGCTCCTATGGAAGCAGTGTTGCCAAGTCTTCGAAGTACTGAGAGGAGACTCACCAAAGACCCACAGCGCGCTGAGGTCTATTGTAAGGAGATCCACAAACTAGAGAAAATGGGTATGTAGCAGTGGTGCCACCCGAGGTAGCGACATCAACCCCAGAATCCTGGTTCATACCTCACCATATGGTACATCACAACAACAAAGACAGGATTGTCTTTAATTGCTCCTTTCAATATAAAGGCAAGTCTCTCAACGACCTCCTCCTTCCTGGACCTACCTTAGGCCCCTCACTGCTAGGAGTCCTCATTCGGTTCTGGCAGTACCCTGTTGCGGTGAGTGGTGATATTAAAAGTATGTTTCACCAGATACGCCGTCTGCCAGCTGACAAACCAGTTCTGCGCCTCATCTGGCGGGATATGAAGAGGACCGAAGAACCAAAGATCTACGAATGGCAAGTCCTGCCATTCGGGACTACATGCAGCCCTTGCTGTGTCATCTACGCCCTGCAGCGACATGTCCAGGACACAGGTGAGGCTAAGAGCCACCTCATTGATTGTGTTGAGCAGTCGTTCTATGTGGATAACTGTCTCTGCAGCACCCACTCAGAGGAGGAAGCAAAGGATCTTGTTGATGGTCTGCGTCAGCTACTCCACACCGGGGGCTTCGAGATACGACAGTGGGCTAGTAACCACCCAGCAGTCATTGAACATCTTCCGCCTGACATCAGATCTGAGAGCAGTGAACTATGGCTTTCCCAATCCAGCATGGACCTTCAGGAGCCAACACTTGGACTACAGTGGGACTGTCTCCGTGACTGACTCCGTAACATAGATCAGTGGAGAGAACTGAACCCACATTGAGAAATGTCTACAAGGTGCTTGCATGTCAGTATATATATATTCTAGAATGCGCCGCAAGGTGGCTGCAAATTGTAGTTGCTCTCACATAGTTTTAATAATTTTTTCGATTTTCTTTTTGTCTTTGAAATACAGCCGTCATTTTAATCAATTTTTTTGAAGAGGTTTTTACATCGGTTCGGAGGCTGTGCTGCACTGGAGAGTTTTCAGCATACTTTTGTCCCTTTTTGGCTGTCTCCGATACTTGTTATGATGTGTCTCCATGGCAACGCTGGACTTGTTTACAGTCGTGATCAACTGCTAAAACTCTCTAAAATGAGGATTGGCAGTGAAATAACACGACAAATCCCGATGGAGTTGAGAAGAAAGAGAAGAGGATGCAGGGCAGGAGTGAAGCAGAGAGAAAAGCGGTGGAGATTTAAACCGTTTCTTCCAACTGTTGTGATGGGTAACGTCAGATCGCTAGCTAACAAAACAGACGAGCTTGAGATGCTAACCAGGTCCCAGAGAGAATACAGAGAATGTAGTCTCATGTGCTTCACCGAGACGTGGCTGCATGAACACATCCCCGACTGTAACGTGTCTGTTCGCGGCTTTAAGACGGTCCGTGCAGACCGCAGTAAGCAACTCAGCGGGAAGCTGAGGGGAGGTGGGATTGCAGTGCTGGTTAACCAGCGTTGGTGTCATCCTGGTCACGTCACCGTCAAGGAGAAGATCTGCACGAGGGACCTTGAACTGTTAGCTGTGAGTTTCCGTCCTTATTATTTACCCAGAGAGTTTACCTGTGTTATTCTGGTAGCGGTTTATATTCTACCTGGTATCGCTCCAGACGCAGCCTGTGATGTCATCAGCTCCGTTATTGCAAGGCTGCAAACACAGTATCCAAACTCAGTTATGGCGATCTCTGGAGACTTCAACAATGTCTCCCTCTCTACACAGCTTTACCATCATTCCAACAGTTTTGTCAGCTGCTCCACCAGAGAAAATAAGACATTGGACTTATTTTATGCAAATATTAAAAATGCATACAGCTGCTCTGCCCTGCCACCTTTAGGAAGATCTGACCATAATCTGGTTCTTCTCACCTCCACCTACAAGCCCATCGTTCAGCAGCAACCAGTGATCATAAAAACTATCAAAACCTGGTCTAATGAAGCTGAAGATGCTCTGAAAGGTTGCTTTGAGGCTACGGACTGGAATGTCCTCTGTGAACCTCATGGAGACAACATCAACGCCATGACTGAGTGTGTGACAGATTATATAAACTTCTGTGTGGACAGCATCGTTCCAACAAGAACTGTGAGGTGCTTCCCCAATAACAAACCCTGGATCACCAGAGACCTGAAAAAGCTGTTAAACATCAAAAAGGAAGCCTTCAGGGATGGAGACAGGGAGTTATTGAAGACAACACAAAAACAAATTAAAGAACAAACCAGGAAGTGCAAGGAGGACTACAGGAAGAAGCTAGAAAGGCAGCTCCAGCAGAACAACGTGAGGGATGTGTGGTCCGGAATGAAGAAGATCACCGGCTTCAAGGCAAAGGGGGACCAGACTGATGGAGGTCCGGACCAGACTGATGGAGGTCTGGACAGAGCTAATGAACTGAACACGTTCTTCAATAGGTTCAGTTCCCCCCCTGCCTCCAGCCCAACAGACCACACCCCCTCCGTGAGCCCACAGCTTTCCTGTCACACCTCCACTCTGTCACCCTGTAGCTCAGTCATGGACCAGAAACCAGCATCATCTTTCTCCACCTCAGAGACCTCCTCTGCCTGCCCCTCCATTCTGTCTGTCTTCTGCAATCAGGTCAAAAAAGAACTGGAGAAACTGAACCAGAACAAGGCTGCAGGTCCAGACGGTGTCTGTCCCAGAGTTCTCAAGACCTGCTCATTGCAACTACAGTGATCCCTTAGTTATCGCGGTTAATGGGGACCGGCGCCCCCCCGCAATAATCAAAATCCACGAAATGGAGGCAGAGCCCCCCCCCCCCGAGTCTAAATAATATGTTTAAAATATGTTTAAACACCGCAAAAAAGTAGCGAGACACTGCAGTGACACAAGACAAAGGCTAAACTGTGGTCTTCCCTCACAGCCTCTGGTCTCCAAACTGTCAATCAATCAATAACTTTTTTTTTTTTTTTTTTTTTTTTTTAATAATAAAGACCTAAGCTTTAGTCAGGAGGGAGGGCTTTTCACCCGCTATCTTCTCCTCCCGGTATTTAAAAGAACAACAGCAGAGGGAACAAAAGGGTGTTTTCATCTGTTTGTCTTTGCAAAAGGGAGTCTAATCAGTGAACCTGATGGTAGAAACTTAAATTGGTACAAAGTCTCTCTCTTACTAAAACAGTTTTACACCAACGTTCATTTATGTAAACACATACTCCACCTCCGTATGATTTCCCAGTTGTTGCAGACCCTCTGTCGGTGCGGAGCGGTGATCTAGACGGGGACGGAGGTCCGCTCTGCTCCGCACCGACAGAGGGGAGGAGCGAAGGGAGCGGACCTCCGAACCCGTCTAGATCACCGTCAACGTCCCTTTCCCCGAGCCAGGTCTCAGAGACCAGGATGCAGGCTTCTTTAAATACATGCTGGTGGCGAACAAGAGCCTTCCTGTTTTATTGCAGAGAGCGCAGACGTTGGACAGGATAACTGAAGGGAGGGGGATGATGCGCAACAGGTGCTGCCGTCTCATGCGCTCCCGTACGCCGCCTCTCCTGCCTCGCCTTCTCGGTTTCCGTCATGGAGGTACAAAGTTGTCGCCTTCCCCGTGCTCGGTCAGGAAAGACTAGGTCTGCTGGTGGGCCGCTGATCATGGGATTTGAGAATTTTAACAGATAGTCTCTGGAATATTGAATGGAGCTGTCAGCAACCCCAGGTGACATGAGGACGCAGCACCGCCAATAAAAAGATCAGAGTCAGATCCACGTCACTGAATCATGACACTCTTAATCACACAAAAGTGAGGTTGATCAATTCAAAGTGCACAGCAAGTTTAAAAGTTTAAGTAAAAAATAACAAACTTAAAACTGACATGCTTCCCACTGCTGCCGGTCGCTGCGTCATGCATGCGCCCAGTAAATGCGTAAATGTAGTAAATGCGTCTCGGCCAAACAGCGCCCAGATTCTAGAGTTCTGTCTGTTTCTTTGTTGCTTACAGGAGGCTGTGAGTCATTGTTTGATGTTTTGCTGGCAGCTGCAGCCTCTCGTCTGCTGTGGGGTGGATTTTCGCAGAATTTCAGTGATTATTTCTTGATTTTTTAATTATAATATATTTCTGAAAAAAATCCGCGATGGACTAAAACCGCATTAGTCAAACCGCGATGTGGCAAGGGATCACTGTATGTCCGATTCTCCAGCACCTCTTCAACACCAGTTTGAGACAGAGAACAGTTCCTGTGCTGTGGAAAACATCCTGCCTTGTTCCAGTGCCTAAAAAACCACAACCAGCTGAACCTAACGACTACAGACCAGTTGCCCTGACATCTCACATCATGAAAGTCCTGGAGAGACTCTTACTGGCCCACCTCAACAAGCAGGTCAGCACCTTTCAGGACCCATTACAGTTTGCATATCGTAATGGGCTTGGGGTTGAAGACGCCATCATCTACCTTACCTCAGGGGTATTCAACTAAAATTCAAAGAGGTCCGGTTGAAGAAAATTTCCTAAAGCAAAGGTCCAGAACACCATAATGTCATAACGTTATGGTTTGTGTGATATATACTGAAGTAGCCTAGTAGTTGTATCAACATCTGCATGTAATCAACATCTGATCAAATAAAGAAAGTACAATTCAAAAACATTTTGACAGTATTTATTGTCACTTAAAGGTGGGGTAGGTGTTCTTTGAAAAACGGTTCCAGCAATCCAACTCAATTGAGATTTTGAAAATATACACTCCCTCCCTCCTCCCAAATGCTCCGCCTCCTCCTCTTCAGCTCACCCCTCTAAAACCATGTTTTCACACGATTCAAGACTACATGAACCACAGGGAGGGAGGGAGGGGAGTGCATTGATATTTGATGGACGTTTTAGGTAGCCAATAAATGTAAAGATGATCAGTACATTGATTGGTCAGAGTTTTTCTCTGATTACACCCTCTAGACCGGACCAAAACATTTAGTTTTTTTTTTTTTGCAAACATTTTATTTCAGTGGGTGTAATGGGAATGTGAAAAGGTTTTCAGGCAATATTGTAAAACGTGCTGCAAAAAAAGAACACCTACCCCACCTTTAAGATTAAACCAGACAGATTTGAATTTAAAAATGAAATAGAGAAAATATTTTTTAATCTAACAGCTGAGCATTGTCAGACACATAGGGGACTCATCTACAGCTAAGCCTACACATGGTGCCTTATGAATGGCTTCATCCAGCTGGATGTGGCATCTTTGTGGCTGATGATGCTGATATGGATATTTGCTTTATTTTGTCCCAAAGCTCTTCTTTTTGTTTTCCCTCAAGTAAGGTTTCAGCGACTGCACTCATGCACTCCTTAACAATCTCTCTATCAGTGAATGGTTTTTTGTTCTGACCCAAAATCCAAACAACTCTAAGGGAACATTTATGAGCACGTTGTTGGGCAGTGAATGAATGGGTCAGGATTCTGGTGGACTGGTCATACTGGGCTCTGAGACTGCTTATTTTCTGTGACCTTAGTTCAGACTTCGGGGGGTTTGTTTGGTCAAAAACTTTGTGCTTTGTCTCATAGTTGCGTTTCACATTGCCACTTTTAATGAGAGCTACAGTCTCTGAGCAGATGAGACACACTGGTTTTGTGCTCCCAGTGGGAAGAATGAACATGAAGGAGTCTGTCCATTCTGGGTTGAAAGCTCTGTTTTCACTGTCCACTTTTCTCTTCTTGAAGAGCGCGCCATGAGTAGTTATTTTTCTCTGCTGTCTCTTCCTCTCTGTTTCTCCCCGTCTTTCGCCCACTCTCCTCTGCCGCTAATTTGTCTCCTCCTTTGTTTCTCCCTGTCTTTCGCTCACTCACCTCTCCGTCTTCTCTCCCTGTATCGCTTCTTTCCTTCTCTATCTTTCTAACTTTCTATTTTTCAATCGTCTTCCCGTTCGGTTCTCACCTCTCATCTGACTGCAGTCAGAGTTGCTATGTTAATCGCCCGTCGTGCAGAGATGTGATTGGCTGGGTAGCATCACGTGGGATGACTTAACTCGCACGCAATTGGTTTGTGCGTTTCCTGATCTGCTAAACCGGTGCCGTAAAGACGAGAAAAGTTGCGCCGGTTAAACTAGGAGCGTCCCCTCAAAATTTAAAATCCCTTAATAATTTACTGGTTATAGGTTCGGGTCCGTATAGGACGCTGTCTGGGTCCGGACTCGGACCGCGGTCCGCCAGTTAGTGACCCTTGATCTACCTGCTTCACAGAGCCCACTCTCATCTGGACCAATCAGGCAGCACTTTGAGGGTCATGTTCTTTGATTTCTCAAGTGCTTTTAATACAATTCAGCCTGCGTTGTTATGTGAGAAGCTCCATAAGTTCCAGGTGGATTCCTCCACAACCTCCTGGATTTATGACTACCTCACAAACAGACCACAGTTTGTGAGACTGAAAGGTTGTGTCTGAGATGGAGGTCAGCAGCATTGGAGCACCACAAGGAACTGTTCTCTCACCATTTCTCTTCACGCTCTACACCTCTGACTTCCAGTCCAACTCTGAGTCCTGTCATCTGCAGAAATACTCTGATGACTCTGCAGTTGTTGGGTGTATCAGCAACGGACAGGAAGCAGAGTACAAAGAACTGATCTGTCAGTTTGTGAAATGGTGTAGTAACAATCATCTCGTATTAAATACCAGCAAAACTAAGGAGATGATTGTCGACTTCAGGAGGAGCAAGAATCAACACAGCAGTGTTTCCATCCTGGGAAAGGAGGTGGAGGTGGTGGAGGAATACAAGTATCTTGGAGTTCAGCTTGACAACAGACTGGAGTGGAAATGCAACACAGAATACATCTACAAGAAAGGTCAGAGCAGACTCTACTTTTTAAGAAAGTTGAGATCTTTTAATGTCTGCACCAAGATGTTGCACATCTTCTATAGGTCTGTTGTTGAAAGTGCAATCAGCTTTGCAGCCATCTGCTGGGGCAGCAGCATCAGAGCCAGAGACCTGAAGAGAATCAACAAACTGATCAGGAAAGCTGGATCTGTGCTGGGTGTAACTCTGGCAGAGATCTGCACATCTTCTGTGATGCTTCTGAAAGGGCTTACGGGTCTGTTGCTTACTTACGGACAGAAGACACTCAGAGGGAGGTTCATGTCTCCTTTGTCTTGGCCAGGTCCCGTGTGGTGCCAAAGAAGCAGCTGTCGATGGCACGATTAGAACTGAGTGCTGCATTTACGTGAGCTCAACTAGCTAGCGTCCTTCACACCGAGCTTACCTTACCAATTAGGAAGATCACACTCTGGTCCGACTCCACCACAATTCTTCACTGGATCAGGTCAGAATCTTGTCACTATAAAGTCTTTGTGGGTACACGCGTGGCAGAAATCCAGAATCTTACAGACGTGAGTAACTGGAGGTATGTGGATAGTGCAAACAACCCTGCTGATGACATCACACGGGGCAAAACCCTGAAGGAGTTGTCCAGACCACATCGTTGGCACCGCGGCCCTGATTTCTTACGTTATGCAGAGGATCATTGGCCGACCAACCCATCATCCTGTCTAGAGACAGATGAGAGTGAGCTAAAGAAATCCTCCTTCTGTGGACATGTGACTGTCGACACCTGTTCTCAGCCCGTTGATGTCAGCCAGTTCTCTACATGGAAGGATCTCATGCAGACAACAGCAGGGTCCCTTCACGGGGCGGCCGTTTCAAACTCTGATTCATCCAGTGAAGCAGCTGACTACATCCGAGCTGAGAATCTGCTTCTAAAACAGGCGCAGCTGGAGTCATTTCCAGAAGAGGTTAAAGCTATCATCTCTGACAGATCCTTACCAACCTCCAGTCGTTTGGGGTCCCTATCTCCAGAGTATGACAAGGACACAGGACTAATCAGAGTTGGGGGGAGGTTACGGAGAGCTGAGCATTTAGAACTAGACACCATCCATCCAGTCTTGCTAGACCCAAAGCATCTGCTGACCAACCTTATCATCCAGGATTATGATGAGACCCTCCTGCATCCTGGACCTGAAAGAGGGCTAGGTGAACTGCGTCGTCGGTTTTGGATCCTACGGGGGAGAGAAGCGGTCAAGAGTGTCGATTGCTTCGGCCCCTTCATGGTGAAGATCGGACGTCGAACAGAGAAGCGTTGGGGCATTGTCTTCAAATGCATGACAACCCGCTGTGTGCATCTAGACCTCCTGGAGAGCCTTGATGCTGACGCCTTTCTGATGTCTCTACGACGCTTCATAGCCAGAAGAGGCAAATCCTTTGAGCTCCTATCCGATAATGGAACAAATTTTGTTGGTGGAGCCAGAGAGCTACGTCAGGCCTTTGAGGCGATGGTCCCTAAACTGAAGGAACAGTTGGCAGAACCGCAAATTGAGTTCTGTTTCAATCCCCCCAGCGCTCCCCATTTTGAGTGGAGCGTGGGAGAGAGAAGTGAGGTCGGTGAAGACTGCTCTCAAGGTCATACTTAAGGAACAGTCCGTGCTTGAAGTGGTGCTCCGTACAGTTCTTGTGGAAATAGAGGGCATCTTAAACGCTAAGCCTCTTGGCTATGTGTCCTCAGACATAGCTGATCCAGACCCCATCACGCCCAGCATTCTACTGATGGGACGTTATGATTCATCACTTCCTCAGGCTGTTTATGACTCTAGTCACACCATTGGTAATCACCGATGGCGGCATAGCCAAATCCTAGTCGATCACTTCTGGTCCAGATTCATTAGTCACTACCTGCCAAGCCTGCAGGAGAGACAGAAGTGGCAGAAGGATGGGAAACGAATTGAACCAAACCAAGTGGTGCTCATTGTGGATCCCCAGCTCCCAAGAGCTTCATGGCCTGTTGGGAAGGTAACGGCTACTTACCCCGGAGCTGATGGACGCATCCGGACCGCTGCCATTAAAGTCAAGGATCGGACATACATTCGACCAGTAGCTCGTCTAGTTCAGCTCCCTAAGCTTGAAAATTCCGCCAAAGATCCAACGACCTGAGTGGCCTTTCTACCTTGGATTCGACTGTCTGTGCAGACAGTCGGGGGCGGCTGTGTTAGAAAGCCAACACTGTTCATGTATTGTTGATTGTTGCTGAACTGAGTTTTATTTAGCAACAGCTTGTTTATTTGTAAGTTTCACATGTCCAACGCTCTTGAACGCACCGCAGCCGTTCCGACGTTTTTCAATGTAACACACCTGCATGTGCGACGGCCGTACTGTGGATGTTTTTTCCTCCTGACACAGTGGCGTGTAGCTCCTATTTTCCTTGCATTCCTCAACATTTACCTTTACCACACTGGTTTGTTGCTGTGTAGCTGCCAGAAGGTGAGCCTAATGATGTTATGCTGTTTCAGTTGGATGTTACTACTCCTTTTTAATTATAATAAAATATACCTACAGCACTGCTTGTGTTAATTACACAGTTAAAATTGTTTGTTTATTAATCATGACTTTTTTCTTTTTTTCTTAAAAAAAAGCAACATTTTGTTGTGAATTGCAAGATTTGGGCCGTTTCATTGTAAAACCAAGGCTTTTCTTGTATAATTCTGAAATTTTGACGTAAAATCACAGACAAACTACAACTTTTAACTTAATATTGTGGGTTTTAATAGTAAAATATTGATTTTCAAAAAATCAGAACTTTTAATTGCCAAATTTGTATAAATGCAACTTTTTAGTGTAAAATCCTGAAATTCGCAATACTGCAATTTTATGTTGTAAAAAGCCCATTTTTATCATAAAAATCTCAAACTGCAAAATTGTGAAAATTTTGATAATTTGGATAAAGTGGAACTTTTTAGCGTTGTGTTGTAAAATTGTGATTTTTAACTTAACATTACAACTGTTTGTTGTAAAATATTGACTTGTGAAAAATTGAAAAAAAGACAAGTTTCAAACGTTTTGTCCTAAAATCAACTCTTTTTTTTTTTCAGTAAATCGTGAATTAATCGCAACTTTGTCGCAAAAAGGGAATTTTTGTCATAAAAATCTCACATTTAACAAAATCAAAACTGTTTTAAATGAAACCAGGAAATTTACAGAATTGCGAGTTTTTGACTTTTGTCATAAAATCATGACTTTTGTAGAATTGCACTTTTGTTTTACAAAAAAAATAAAAAATTTAAAAAATCGTCACAAATTTCTGTTTGACATGGGAAGTCCTGCAGGTGAGCGTCACCTGGAGCCACCTGAGCGCATCTGGTGACAGGTGCTCTGGAAAAACGTCAACAGTCAGGTTGATGATTCACGAGTAGAAAACCAGCTTCTCAGATTCTACAGACCTGTTAACATTTTAAATTATAAGATTTAGTCAGTTATAAAGTTAGTTATAAGGTTTAGTTTTAGTTAGACCATACCTGTCAAGTTTTGGATTTGAAAATAAGAGAAATTTTCTGGCGCTCGCCGTGAGCAGTCCCACCATCCCAACCAGCTCCAGTATCTCTGACATTTAAGGTGTAGAAAAAAGCTAAAATCACAGCTATACTACTTCTTTATACTTCAGCAGCTCTTTTGTTTCCAGTGTGCCATTATTGGACAAACTGATCAATCCAGGTGTGTCTGAGCATTGCTGTGAGATCAGACACACCTGGATTAATCAGTTAGTTAATTAATGGCACACAGGAAACACAGCAGCTGGCTGAAGTTCAGGAAGTAGTGCAGCTGTGCATAAAGCCACGTTGACATAATGTGAACATTCATTATAACCTAAATGAAAACACTAAAAGGGTTTATATGAAGAGTATTTATTTGAATAATATTTTTTGTTCATTTAACATTGTTTGTATTTACATTTCCATTTGATTTTAATTCCACACATTGTTTTCATTTCATATTGCTCTTCTTTTACAGTTTTTCATTTCATTTCACGTGACTTTTCTTAACTCTTTTAATGACTTGTTGTACTCATTTGTTGCAGACTTTGAATTATTTATGACTGTTTTGGAAGGAGTGTATCTGTGGACTGGTCCAGAGTAGTTTATTTTACATGAGACAAGAGCGCTAACAATAACCTCGACATCTTCCACCTACAGTACCTGTAGTAGCTACTGCTGTGGCAGTTCTCGCGAGACAACTGACAGATCTCAGATTATTTATGTTTATGCATTATGTTTTTTGTTTTTTTTAATTTACTCCGCTTGATGCGGTATTATTATTTTTTTTTATAACGCAGGTTAAAATACGGGAGATTTACGAGAAAATACTAATACGGGAGGACGGCGGAAGCGAAGAGTAAAATACGGGACTGAGTTAGACGTGCTTTTTTTTTTTTTTTTTTCCGACGGCTAACGTAAAAAGAAATCAACAGTTAGAAGCTAAAAATGTTTCTGAAAAATGATTCACTTGTCCCTGAGAAAAACAGCACAAATACAGACCAATCATGTTAAATGTAAAGAGGTTAATTCGTTACTTTTCGGCCAAACTTACTGTAAACCATCTTCCCTCTCTGTTGTCGCCCGTTGCTGTGGAAACCGACCTTCTTCCGGATTCTAAGACCAAAGGAAGTGGGACTTTCACAATAAAATTGTCCTCTTTAGGTTGCTTTTTATTTTTGGTCCTACTTTGTCGAAGTCATTAATTCCAAATATTAAATGAACAACATCTGGTAATAGTTCTCTCTAAAATATGGAAGAGGGTGGAGTAGAAGTATAAAGTGTCTTGAAGTTTTCTTTTATTAAATTATTCTTTATTATTAACCTTTATTTAACCCGGGAGAGAGGAAAAAAAAAAACTATCGCCATTCAGCAAAGTAACAGTTGTTACAAAACAGACATAATAACATTATACACATAAAATGTCATCAAAAACACAACAAAACATAAACGAGAATTGCTTTATTTTAGATCTTTAAACAATTTCTCTCATTGATTAATAAAGTAATTCTGATTCTGATTAAAGATCTCCAGGGTTAATATAAACAAAAACAAGTCACAGCATCTGCTGCCAGATGTGGATCCATCTAGAATATTTAAATATGTTTGATTTCATGTCATAAAGTCAAACCTATAAGGTTCCAGTGGATTTGAAGTTGACTTTAAATGCATCTAAACCCCCATTAGCATGTCCAGCATGGACACATGGGGAAGGATTTCTATTTTTCTGTAATTATCAGGGCAGGAATTTCGCGGCGGCCACGGCGGCCATGGCCGTCGTAGCCCTTCTTCTTGGCCGTGATGCCCTTCCGAAAATCGGTTGCTTAACGGCCACTGTGGCCTTGGTGCCCTGCTCTCTCCCCTTCCTTCAGCTATCATCAAGTTTGCGCCGTAGTGCCCATCGGTAGGGCTACCTGTATTAAAGCTAAACAACCGGAGCGGAGGTTGTCCTACTGCGGGATCCGTCCATAACTCTACCGCACAGCATCTATTTACATTAACGTTCTGTCTGTGGGATAAACAGCACAACGATACCACGAAGACGACATTAAAGGTAAGTGTTCAAAAAGCCATCTGTTTTCTAGATCACGTAGCTTTTCATTGAGCATAAGGACTTTAAAGATTGAGCCCGGGACTATAAATCGTAATAAATCGCTCCCAACTTTTAATTGATAAAGAGTTGCTAGACTTGGTAGTAGCAGTAGCCTATTAGCCTTCCTGAGAGGGACCTAGCTATCCAACAAGCTAAATCAACACTTCTGTAAATCGTTCGTGTCATATCTTATTGCTATAGCCTATTAATAATTTTTAATGTTTCAATATCAGACGGAGACTGTCACGTCTCGCTACTGTAGCCTTCTGAGCTATGGTTGCTAAGGCAACCCAAGTAAACGGTCTCCTACAATCAGCTGTTTGATCGTAAACTAAAGCCTCCAAATAATCCTTTTCTCGCCAAATCAACTTCTCTGTCTCTCTTCTATGTGTGCAGCGAAGCTTTGCTTGTTAGTCTTCATTTCATCGCCAAAATCAGGATGTTATTAAATGGAATTCGTTTATAGAGAAAACATCTGTGACTAGAAAACACATCATAAACTCACGATTGATATATGATTCAACAACAACTTACAGGCAGGATGACGATGCTGAGATAGATTAATTTAAACTCCGACATTCCTGTTCTATACGATACACTTCTGAGACTTCAGGTCCGCAAAAGTAAAACCTAAACTCTTTAACACGTATCATTACAGAAATACGCTCCGGGGTGGCTAAAGCATTTGAATAATCAGTAGGCTATGAAAACGTGATAATATTATTTAAAAATATTTAACATATTCACTCTAAACTTTTTTTCCTCAGAAAGAAGAATGCCAAGACGGGAACTAGTCGAGATTAGTCGCAAAAGAGCTTGAAGATGCAGCAAAAACCTGCCAAAATATGACACCTACTTCAAAAGGTTATCATGGAATAGTTAATTGTTAGATTCTTCTTATTTTAGCCTAAGTTTATGTGGTACATTTAGGAAATAACATTTGGTAGGAATTAATACGCCTTTTCAGACATGTTAAACCAAATATGTGTTTTACATATTGGTATGTATGTGTATGTATATAGATCCGTGTGTATACATTGGATATAAATGTTGTTTATTTTTTGGGGGAAATATGTCCAATTAATATTTAGATTTAATTATAAAAGGGTTCTATATGTTTCTAAATTATGGTTATACACATGTGTCAGTGTATATTGATTTATGAATTATTATATATTTTATAAATATATTTATTTTCAGATACATAGATTCATGATAGTGTTAAAATTGTCTATGCTTTAAAAGATTGTTTTGACATGTCTGGAATTAATCAATAAAATGAAATGAAATATATTAACTAATTGTGCCACTTTGATTCATCATAAAACTGTTTTAAAATTTTCAGCCAGTGTAAAAAGACAGAGGGAGCATAGAGAGGTGGAGGCCAACTGTTTTTCCTTATGGGCCCAGGAAGACCCCAGGTTTTCCATCCCATCATCAGATGACGATTTAAATTAAATTTATGGCTGTGTAATAACCTGATAAAAATCAATAACATTGACTATTTTGTTGTCTGTTTCCCTTTGATAAAAGTCCCAAAGTTGTGGTAGCCTATTAAAAATATCCAAGGTTCTGAATTCAAAAACTGTGTTCTGCCATTTATTAGCATATATTGTGTTTTTTTTATTATGGCCGTGTTGCCCTGACATTTGGCCTTTGTGCCCTCAAAAAAAATGCCCCTTTGAAGGCCAAGTGGCCTTGTCCCTCAGATCACGAAATTCCAGGCCTGGTAATTATACACAAATTTGGTTCTGTTTTGGGATATAAGATCTTCTAGAAAGACTGGAAAAATTACTAGGCTGTTTTTTTATGTTGTATTTTGTGGTATTACTTTCTTTTAATAAGAAAAAGAGAACGGAAGGTATTTACAAGTCTCGCTTCAATGCAGCGCGTTTCCAAACATTTATTTTGAAAGTGACTCAGCGGAAGTCGCCAACGGACGCGCCGAAGAGGAGACCGCCGATCGTTCCCAAACAACGACGGTGACCCGCCGCAGCATCCGTGGGTGTCGTCCCGCCCGGCAGGTGAGCCGCCGCTCGGTTCGAACAGCAGCGAAGTGCTGGCCTCCTTCCCTTCCGCCGCCGGTCCTCGGTGTCGGTTGTGTTCTCCGCCGGTTAGAAGACGCGGCGGCCGTCGCGATGACGAGTTACAGAGCGTTTCACTCCCAGCTGACGTCCATCATGGAGGCGCTGGCCAAAGCGGCGGTGGCGGAGATCTGCGAGCTGGTGGACGACAGCTACGCCGTCCTGCGGCTGGAGATCTCCCGCAGCCACAAGGAGAACGAGGCGCTGCGGAGGAAGCTGGCGCTCATCGAGTCCATCATCGCCCGGGGCCACCGGGGGGAGGCGGGGATGTTGGACTACTGCGGGCCGGTGGGAGCGGATGAGGACCTGGAGCTGGGGGGTTTCAGCGTCGGTGAGTCTCACCGCCATTCAGGTAACAGAACCGGGCCAGCGATGGCGGCGGGATGTGAGCCGGGATGAATCGGATTCTCCGGGGCTGCTGCTGTTTTGAAACCAAACATGTGAAGCACAGAAGGTTCTGGAGGCAGGTGGTCCAGGGGGAGGCTCCAGGTGGGGGCAGGTGCTCCAGGTGGAGACAGGTGCTCCAGGGGGAGGCAGGTGCTCCAGGGGGGAGGCTACAGGTGGAGGAAGGTGCTCCAGGTGGAGACAAGTGCTCCAGGGGGAGGCAGGTGCTCCAGGGGGGAGGCTACAGGTGGAGGAAGGTGCTCCAGGTGGAAGCAGGTGCTTAAGGGGGAGGCTCCAGACGGAGGCTCCAGGTGGAGGAAGGTGCTCCAGGTGAAGGCTCCAGTTGGAGGCTACAGGTGGAGGCAGGTGCTCCATGCGGAGGCTACAGGTGGAGAAAGGTTCTCCAGGTGGAGACAGGTGCTCCAGGGGGAGGCAGGTGCTCAAGGGGGAGGCTCCAGGCAGAGGCTACAGGTGGAGGAAGGTGCTCCAGGTGGAGGCAGGTGCTCCAGGGGGGAGGCTACAGGTGGAGGAAGGTGCTCCAGGGGGAGGCAGGTGCTCCAGGGGGAGGCAGGTGCTCCAGGGGGGAGGCTACAGGTGGAGGAAGGTGCTCCAGGTGGAGATAGGTGCTCCAGGGGGAGGCAGGTGCTCCAGGGGGAGGCAGGTGCTCCAGGTGGAGGAAGGTGCTCCAGGTGGAGATAGGTGCTCCAGGGGGAGGCAGGTGCTCAAGGGGGGAGGCTCCAGGTGGAGGAAGGTGCTCCAGGTGGAGATAGGTGCTCCAGGGGGAGGCAGGTGCTCAAGGGGGAGGCTCCAGGCAGAGGATAAAGGTGGAGGAAGGTGCTCCAGGTGGAGATAGGTGCTCCAGGGGGAGGCAGGTGCTCCAGGGGGGAGGCTCCAGGCAGAGGCTCCAGGTGGAGGCAGGTGCTCCAGGTGGACGCAGGTGCTCCAGGTGGAGGCAGGTGCTCCAGGTGGACGCAGGTGCTCCAGGTGGAGGCAGGTGCTCCAGGTGAAGTTAAAAACCAAACTAAGCTTTTGATGCTGGTTTCAGCATCCCAGCAGTTTTCTGGCAGTTTGTTCCAGATACGAGGTATAAATGTAACGTTCTGTCCTAAAATTGAGTTTCTGCTGTAAAATTGTGAATATTGTAACATCTGAGTTTATTTACTTTTTTGACTTAAAATAGCTATTTTGGTTGCAGACTTGTGGTTTTTCATGTAACGACACTTCAATGTTCTAAAAGTCAGCATGTTTCCAAAATCTCAAATTTTTAACGTAATATTCAAACTCTTTGTCATGAAATACTGACCTATGCAAATTGCAAATTTTGTGTAACTGTAACTTTAAGTCCCAAAATTTGAACTTTTCATCATAATATGTTAAGTTTTTGTCGTAAAATTTGCACAAAATCACAACTTCTTGACATGAATTAGGACTTTACATCCTAAAATCATAAAGTTTTGTTGTAAAATCACAAATTTGGTAACTTTGCAGCTGTGTTGTAAAAAAACCAAATTTGTCCTGGACTTTTTTAACGTAAATTCACAAAATTTTATAAAATTGTGACTTTGACATAAGATTGCAAAATTTTTGTTGTAAAAAAAAAAAAAAATTGTAATTGAATTTTAGTTTCACAACTTTGCTTTAAAAAGTGAATGTTTGTCATAAATTTACTAAAACTTTGCAATCAAATCATAAAAATGTACAAAATTGCAACTTTTGAACAAAAATCACACATTTTTTGTTGTAAAATGATGACTTTTTGGAATTGTAAGCATTTGTTGTAAAAATGCGACTGTTCACAAAATTGTTACTTTTTAAATGAATATAGCAACTTTTTGCCTTAAAATATTGACTTTCACAAAATCCCAACTTTTTGACATCAGATCACAAATTTGTGTCCTAAAAATAACTAATTCTCTCCAAATTGTGACTTTTTGACAACAAGTCTCAACACTGTTTGTTGTAAAGTGACAACTTTTGTGGAAGTTTGTGATGTTGTAAAAATCACAAACTTTACTTGTAAAATATAGACTTTTTGACGTGAGACGGCTGTTCCTGACGGTAGAGCGTCTGCTCCTGAAGGTGGAGCTGCTGCTCCTGACGGTGGAGCGTCTGCTCCTGAAGGTGGAGCAGCTGCTCCTGAAGGTGGAGCTGCTGCTCCTGACGGTGGAGCGTCTGCTCCTGAAGGTAGAGCAGCTGCTCCTGACGGTGGAGCGTCTGCTCCTGAAGGTAGAGCAGCTGCTCCTGACGGTAGAGCGTCTGCTCCTGAAGGTGGAGCGGCTGCTCCTGAAGGTGGAGCTGCTGCTCCTGACGGTGGAGCGTCTGCTCCTGAAGGTGGAGCAGCTGCTCCTGAAGGTGGAGCTGCTGCTCCTGAAGGTGGAGCGTCTGCACCTGAAGGTGGAGCGTCTGCTCCTGAAGGTGGAGCTGCTGCTCCTGACGGTGGAGCGTCTGCTCCTGAAGGTGGAGCGTCTGCACCTGAAGGTGGAGCGGCTGCTCCTGAAGGTGGAGCTGCTGCTCCTGACGGTGGAGCGTCTGCTCCTGAAGGTAGAGCAGCTGCTCCTGACGGTAGAGCATCTGCTCCTGAAGGTGGAGCGGCTGCTCCTGAAGATGGAGCTGCTGCTCCTGACGGTGGAGCGTCTGCTCCTGAACGTGGAGCAGCTGCTCCTGATGGTGGAGCGTCTGCTCCTGAAGGTGGAGCGTCTGCACCTGAAGGTGGAGCGTCTGCTCCTGAAGGTAGAGCAGCTGCTCCTGACGGTAGAGCGTCTGCTCCTGAAGGTGGAGCGGCTGCTCCTGAAGGTGGAGCGGCTGCTCCTGAAGGTGGAGCTGCTGCTCCTGACGGTGGAGCGTCTGCTCCTGAAGGTGGAGCAGCTGCTCCTGAAGGTGGAGCTGCTGCTCCTGAAGGTGGAGCGTCTGCACCTGAAGGTGGAGCGTCTGCTCCTGAAGGTGGAGCTGCTGCTCCTGACGGTGGAGCGTCTGCTCCTGAAGGTGGAGCGTCTGCACCTGAAGGTGGAGCGGCTGCTCCTGAAGGTGGAGCTGCTGCTCCTGACGGTGGAGCGTCTGCTCCTGAAGGTAGAGCAGCTGCTCCTGACGGTAGAGCATCTGCTCCTGAAGGTGGAGCGGCTGCTCCTGAAGATGGAGCTGCTGCTCCTGACGGTGGAGCGTCTGCTCCTGAAGGTGGAGCAGCTGCTCCTGATGGTGGAGCGTCTGCTCCTGAAGGTGGAGCGTCTGCTCCTGAAGGTGGAGCTGAAGTGGAGCTGCCTGAAGGTGGAGAGCTGCTCTGAAGGTGGAGCGTCCTGCTCCTGAAGGTGGAGCGTCCTGGGCGTCTGCTCCTGAAGGTAGAGCAGCTGCTTCTGAAGGTGGAGCGTCTGCTCCTGCGGTGGAGCGTCTGCTCCTGATGGTGGAGCGTCTGCTCCTGAAGGTGGAGCGTCTGCTCCTGAAGGTGGGGCGGCTGCTCCTGACGGTGGAGCAACTATCAGAAAGAAGAGGAAAGGGGGCGGTGCTTGAGCACCACCTGGAGTGTACCTGTGCACATGTCTGTTCTTGAGAAAAGCGCTAATAAAGAGCTTCATTTCTGCTGGGGGGGATGTTTTCTCTGAGGCGCAGCCCTCTGCTGCTATCAGGAATGATTAAATATATTAGGAGCCACTATAGAAACCAAACGTATCCCACCACTCGTGCTTCCTAAACGATGGTGAGATGAATCCCTTTAAAGACTGAACCCTCAGAAAACAGCAGTTTTACTAACGGTGTTCCTGTTCCTTCCCAGCTGGACCCAAACAGTTGAGAGCCTCCAACCTGGGGGGGTGTGGACGGCTGGCAGCGCTGGAGTCCACTGCCGAGGTAACTCCGGGCACAACAGAGGTGAGACCATGAACCAGGAGGGCCCTGAAAGGAAGCTCCTGTAACATGAAGCTGTATGACATCAACGACCTTTGCGGTAAAACTCACACCTTCAGCACCTTCAGCACCTTCACACCTTCGTCTTTCTCAGGGTTCCCCGGCAGCAGCTGCAGAGGAGCCGACCAGGAATGATCAGGATGTCGTTGTGATCAAAGAGGACCAAGACAATGCCAACGACAGCCTCGCCACTGACGGGCCGCTTCTGAGCGACGACTGCAGAACTCTGGGACACGGTTCCCACCAACCTGACAAAACCCTGGAAAGAAAAAGTATGTGAACCCTTTTGGAACTGACTCGTTTCTTGCATTAGTTTGAAATGAAATCGACGCCCAGACGTGATTTAAAAACCTCTCATTCGGTGCTGTCGCGGTCCTCAAACCGTCTCCTCCACTTCCATTGAACGTTCAGCGTGCAACAAACAGGCAGTCCATAAATGTCATTTATGAAATGCAAAGGAAGTCTAGAAGTGGGCGAGGCAAGTTTATTTGGAGCGCACATTTCACACACGAAGGCAGCTGAATTTGCTTTTTAAAGCCATTAAGATGAAAAGAATAAAAACGGTCCAAGAATGGACCCCTGAGGGACTCCGCAGGTCACGAGAAGCTCAGATTTATGCTGAAATCTACCTAAAAGGCCGTTTGCATTTAGGAAATTGTTCGATTGAATGAATGCAGCTTTTCCTCAGTAAAGTGCAGATTAGAGATTGCCCTGTAACTGTTACATAGGTGGGCTTTAAGTGACATCACGGCCTCTGGTTTACAGGCCTTCTGCCATGTTGTAGGTCAAGTGATTCATTCGTAAACACAATGCGTGCTTGATGAGGCCGAAACCACCATCAAAGGTGCTAAAACGCCAAGTGTCCACGTTGGCGGTGGGTGCAAGAACAGATCAGACCCATCGATGACACGAGGTTTCTGCAGGTTCCCTAAAAATGGAGTCCATGAAGCAGCAAAGACCGAAGAGCTCAGCAGACTTCAGTGAGAGTCACGGATCACCACCAGAGACTAAGGGCCCGATCTTCCACCAAACCTCCTAAAGCCGCTATTAGGGGATAGCAGGTAGTGGGAGGAGCGTTCCCCCGCAAAAAATGCAATCTTCCACCTCCCTAAACCCGCGATCTTACCTGCGCTAACCGCTATATTTATGCATGGTAGTGTTAGCCATTGCCTTTAAGAGCAGGTTGCGCTACCCGCTATTAGCAAACTTCTGCTTCCCTAAAGCCGCTACCCGCAAACTGCCATGGAGAATTTTCATCCAGATCAGAGCAGCTCTCATGATTAGCTCATCTGGGACTGTGCTGTAGAGCTTTCTCATCTTCCTTCCTCCTCCCCTAGCTGCTATCCTAAACCCCCGATCGCAAGATACCGAGTTTGCGGAAAGCGCAAATGACACGCCCATTGCCACACCTACAATGTGAATAAGGAAGTCGGCAAAGCAGATTGTGGCTTTAGGGAAGCGGAAGATTGCATATCGGTTAGCGGAGGTTCCTCAATCCGCAATTTGCGGGTAGTGGCTAGCGGGTAGCTGCTAGCGGGAGGTGTACAATCAGGGCCTTGGTCTTCAGTTTCTCTAGAGTTTAGGCAGTCTCTGCACAAACCATATAACCGCAGATGTCGGGAGTACGACACGTTGGGCCCATCCTCCGGATCACGTGTCCAACCGATCCTTTTTGGTTGTCTTGAACGGGTCGAATCCACTGATTGCCTTATTTCGCCGTTGGACATCCAGCCTGCGCGTCTTCCGATGCGGTTTAGGTGTCGTTCTCTGATGGTTTTCTTCATTCAGCATCCACATCACAAAATATAATAAAGTTTTTTCAAAGTTCCGATATGTCCAATGAATCGAGGTTGGTGGGCCGTGATGAAGGAACGTCTGTCTTCTTCTTTTTAAGGGTCCACGCTGCCGTCAGAGGGCGACGACAGTGAAGAGGGGCCCTCTGGGATGAAGATCTCTGCCTCCGACGGCGACATGCGCTCGTGGAGCCAGAGGAGCGACGGACTGCCAGAGCGAACCGGGTCCTACAGCGCGCCGGGGTCGCCGGGCCCAGCGGGACCTGCTGAAAATGGCTCCATTGACGTTGTCTATGATCTGGACTCAGAGCCGGCCCAGACGGGGACGCAGTTCCTGCTCAGGTCGGGGGAAAGTCCCGCCTCGCTCCCTGGGACCTCCGAGCTGAAGCCGGGCTCGTCCCTGGTGGGCTCGCTGCCCTACGACGCTGAACTGGATCTGGGCTCCCCGTGGACCAGCCAGGTTCTGCCCAGCGTCGTGTCCGTCCCCCATCGGCCGGGGGTCCTGGGCCTCGGCAGACCCCGGCTGGACTCCCTGGACCTCAACAGGTACTGCCGGGACCGGCGCTTTGCCTGCAGCTACTGCGGCAAGTGCTTCACGTCCTCACGGAGCCTTGAGACGCACGTGCGCGTCCACACCGGCGAGCGCCCATACAGCTGCCCCCAGTGCGGCAAGCGCTTCACGCAGTCGGGACACCTGAAGACGCACCAGAGCGTCCACACCGGGGAGCGGCCGTTCGCCTGCGAGCACTGCGGGAAACGGTTCGCCGGGAAGCAGAACCTGAGGATCCACCAGCAGAAGCACCACGCTGAGCAGACGGACGCCCTGGTTTGACTCAGAACACCGACCGGCCTGGAGCTGACAACACTCAGCTGATCACGAGAGTCCTTTATTTATTTTTCTAAATTAAACCGCTTTTAGATACGAGGCTGATCAATGACTCTGACTGTTGGAACGTTTTGAGGCTTTGCTCAACCGTCTGAGCTGCCTTCATACGACCCGAGTTCTGGACAAGTTGGGACGTTTTCTCAAATCACACGAGCCAATATTTTATTCACAGCAGAACAGAGATAACATAACTAGTTTAACACTTTTATCCACCAAATTAGCTAATTTCAAATAGGGCCATAGCGATACTCTAATCTCGATACACGATATTCGGCTCACGATACAATATATATCGATATTCATCTTACAATACATTTACATCATTTTCTGAAAGATTTTAAAGGGACAAAGTGATTTTGGTGACATCTTGTTCCAATGACTTTGTTTGAATTAATTTAACTGAAAGCATCAATTACACATTATATGGCTGACAGGCAGCTTGCAAATGCTGGACAAAATGAATAAAAGATGTGTTGAGAAAAATAGTTTCATTTATTTAAACAGTAGGGGGGAGTATTAGCAAGGACCTCGCAACATGATATGTATCATGATACTTGGGTCACAATACATTATTATTATGGTATCACGATATATTGCGATATTCTACCCAGTTAATATCAAAATTAAAAGTAGAGATGAAAAATCAAGTTGCTGTATATGTTCATCAGATGATATTGATCATTCAGAGGACAAATTGAGTCAAAACTATTTGCTTCAAAACAACCTATTTATTATTTATTATTAGTGTTTTTGCACATTTAAGTGAATGAATGAATTTTCCTAAAAAAAAAAAAATATTAGGAGCTGAAAAATCGATATCAATCAGGCGACCAAATATCACGATATATCGCCAAATCAATTTTTTTTTCACAACCCTATTAAACAGTGCAAATTGTTGTTGGAAAGCTTTTAAAGGTGGGACACAGGGGTTTTGGAAGAAGCTTAGAATATCGATACCCGCGGCTGAAAAATCGATACTCTCTGGGGAAATAAAATATCGATATATATCGCATAATCGATAAAATCGCTCAGCTCTAATTTCAAATATGATTCCTGCTTCAGGTCTCAAAAACGTTGGGACAGGGGCAACAAATGTCTGAAGAAAAAATAAATCTATGAACTAATGAAGTTAACTGATCTCAGGTCTGTAAATGATCAGCTATAAAGAGATGATTAGAGAGGCGGAGGCTCTCCAATCTGAGAAAGAGTGAATAAAAACATGGTGGAATACTTTAAAAACATTGTTCCTCGAATGTCAAATGTCAAAGACTTTGCAGATCTCAGCATCTACAGTCCAGAATAGAGCTAAGCGATTTTATCGATTCTGCGATATATATCGACATTTTATATCGAGAGTATTGATTTTTCAGCCGTGGGTATCGATATTCTAAGCTTCTTCCAAAACCCCTGTGTCCCACCTTTAAAAGCTTTCCAACAACAATTTGCACTGTTTAATAGGGTTGTGAAAAAAAATCGATTTGGCGATATATCGCGATATTTGGTCGCCTGATATATATATATCGATTTTTCAGCTCCTAATATATATATATTTTTTTTAGGAAAATTCATTCATTCACTTAAATGTGCAAAAACACTAATAATAAATAATAAATAGGTTGTTTTGAAGCAAATAGTTTTGACTCAATTTGTCCTCTGAATGATCAATATCATCTGATGAACATATACAGCAACTTGATTTTTCATCTTTTCTTTTAATTTTGATATTAACTGGGTAGAATGTCGCAATATATTGTGATATCATGATAATATCTTATCATGTAACGACACTTCAATGTTCTAAAAGTCAGCATTTTTCCAAAATCTCAATTTTTTTTTTACTTAATATTCAAACTCTTGGTCATGAAATACTGACCTTTGCAAAATTGCAAATTTTGTAACTTTAAGTCCCAAAATTTGAACTTTTCGACATATGTTAAGTTTTTGTCATAAAATATTGAGTTGCACAAAATCACAACTTTTTGACATGAATTAGGACTTTATGTCCTAAAATCATAAAGTTTTGTTGTAAAATCACAAATCTGGTACTTTTTGCAGCTGTGTTGTAAAAAAAAACAAAAACAAATTTGTCCTGGACTTTTTTAATGTAAATTCAAAAAATTTTATAAAATTGTGACTTGGACATACGATTGCAAAATTTTTGTCGTTAAAAAATAATTTTAGTTTTACAACTTTGCTTTAAAAAGTGAATATTTGTCATAAATTTCCCAAAACTTTTTGCAATCAAATCAGAAAAATGTACAAAATTGCAACTTTTTAACAAAAATCGCCAATTTTTTGTCGTAAAATGACGACTTTTTGGAATTGTAAGCATTTGTCGTAAAAATGCAACTGTTCACAAAATTGTTACTTTTTAAATTAATATTGCAACTTTTTGCCTTAAAATATTGACTTTCACAAAATCCCAACTTTTTGACATCGGATAACGAATATATATTGTCGCAATATATCGCGATACCATGATAATATCGCACCCTGACCCAAGTATCATGATACATATCATGTTGCGAGGTCCTTGCCAATACTCCTCCCTACTGTTTAAATGAATGAAACTATTTTTCCTCAACTCATCTTTTATTCATTTTGTCCAGCATTTGCAAGCTGCCTGTCAGCCATATAATGTGTAATTGATGCTTTCAGTTAAATTAATTCAAACAAAGTCATTGGAACACTCACAAGATGTCACCAAAATCACTTTGTCTCTTTAAAATCTGTCAGAAAATGATGTAAATGTATCTCAAGATAAATATCGATATATATTGTATCGTGAGCTGAATATCGTGTATCGTATAGTATCGTGAGATTAGTGTATCGCTACAGCCCTAGGATGCACATTTTGGATTTTTTTTATGACCGTCAACCGACGCCCTTTAACAATTAATATCCATTAACCGATAAGTTATGTGATCTATGATCTGTTGTGAATAAACGTCCCAACTTTCCCAGACTTGCGGTTGTAGTGGAAGCAGAACGGCGCCGTGGCCCAATCCGTCCTGGAGAGCAACGTGGTTCATCTGCAGGTGGTTGAGGGTTTTGGACCGGGCCGCGTGGAGAAAACGGGTTCCTGTAGCGAGCAAATGGACAATGTTGAGCTGGTTGGAGTGTATCTGGAAATAAAAGGGTGCAGTTCTGATGAAGTTCTCTTCATTTATCGAGTGAATCCAGACTCAGTAGAGCTTTGATGTGACGCACCAGTGGTCCCCTGTTAATAATAGAAATAGAGTTAGAAAATTACAATGATTATGTCTTATTTTTATTTATGTCATTGCTAGTCAGTCATCTCAGGGGTCATTTTTTTTAAAATTAAATCTCACAATAACAACTTAAAAAGTTTAAATATGAGAAAACAGTCAAAATTTTGGGGAAAAAAAGTCAATTTTTTTTGTCTTTTTAGTTCACTTAACTGTTGCTTTTAATTTTATAATTATGTGGAAAATATAGGAGTAAAAATAAGACAAAATTAAATAAAAATCTATTTAAAAAATGAATAAAACATTTAAAAAATAAATAAAAAACTAGAAAAGCACTCGGAGAGCACAGACCTCCGCCAAGTGCAACAATTCCCTCATATAGCTATTTACAGATTGCAATAAAATCTGCGTTCTGGATCAGATCCGGATCAGCCTTTGAAATTTGGTTCCCATTGTCAACCCCTGAGTCAAATTTCATGAGTTTTGGGCAAAAATTAACGGAGATATTGAGAAACAAAATTTTCGGCCCCATTGACCGCAATGTTATCGAAAATTTGAAAGTGATCCAGAATCCAGGATTTCTTCCGGATCACAGCCAAAATGAAATCAGTTCTTCCTTTTCACATTTCTGACAACTCCTGAAAATGTCATCAAAATCCATCCATAACCTTTTGAGTTATCTTGAACACAGACAGACAGATAAACATAAACATTACCTCCTTGGCGGAGGTAAAAATGATAAGTGGGTAAAATGTAAATGGATTCAGAAGGTGGGAAATCAAATTATTGAGGAAAAAGTGAAAAAATTAGGAAAACAATTTTGATGGATCCAACCAGGACAGCAATTAATCAAAAATTAATCCAAGCCATCATTCAGAAGGTGTGATAATCCTGTCAGTTATTTAAATTGGGGCTACCGTAAAAAATGGTAGCAGCACCAGTTCAAACTGGTTGTTACCGCTGCATTTGAGGACTTTGGAAGATATGAAAACCTTTTTTTAAAAAACAATTAAAAGTTCCCTCTGATTCGTAGGGCAATGATTTAGCAGCAGGGCGAGGACCTCGCAATACAATATGTATCATGATACTTGGGTCACAATACGATATTATGTATTGTAAGATGAATATCGATATATATCGTATCGTGAGCCGAATATCGTTTATTGTATCATACCGCAAGATTAGTGTATCGCTACAGCCCTAGCTACGACTAGGGGTGAGTATTGGCAAAGACCTCGCAATACAATATGTATCATGATACTTAGGTCACGATACGATATTATCACGGTATATTGCGATATTCTACCCAGTTAATATCAAAATTAAAAGTAGAGATGAAAAATCAAGTTGCTGTATATGTTTCTCAGATGATATTGATCATTCAGAGGACAAATTGAGTCAAAACTATTTGCTTCAAAACAACATATTGTTTATTATTAGTGTTTTTGAAAAAATTGATATTAGGAGCTGAAAAATCGATATTATATTGGGAGGCCGAAAATCGCGATATATTGCCAAATCAATTTTTTTTCACACCCCTACTCCTGGATATGTTCCTGTCAGTTCGCCAAGGAACAGATGAGGTGAGTGGTGACCCTGTCTGCTTTGCCAGTAAAGACCGGATGAATCCCAGAGGTGTTACTCCCACCATGGCGTCTCCAAACCCAGAACCGCCACAACCGCTGCTTTCAACCACCACACAGCCACAACTCCCAACGACTGCAACATGGACCGCTCTCGGCCTCCCTCGGGATGTCCTACAAGCTCCACCTGAAAGGGAAGTTGTGCGTCTCCAAGCAGGTGGTGCATCCAGATGAGGGGCGTCCTGTGCCGCTTGGTTGGGCTGTGCTTTTCTGGACCCCACGAGCGGATATTTCAGGCCCAAACTTGGCCCGTATCGGCAGTGGCTCGGGGTGAGTGTGCCCGCCGAACCTCAGCCACATATCCACCAGACGTGGCCCAGATCTTTCTCTTCTTCTCACAAAACCTGCCGTGTCCCAAATTAAAAGTAGCTAATATAATCTGGACCACATCTGGGCCATAAAACACATGGCTCAAACAGGTTTGGCCCAGTTCATGAACTTCCCAGTGCCATACAGTGATCCCTTATTTTTCGCAGTTAATGGGGACCCCCCGCGAAAATCAAAATCCGCAAACTGGAACTGGAGCCGGAGCCCCCCAAGCCTAAATAATGTGTTTAAAATATGTTTAAAAACCGTAAAAAAAGTAGCAAGGCACTGCAGCGAAACAAGACAAAGGCTCAACTGTGGTCTTTCTGTTACCTTCACAGCCTCTGGTCTCTGAACCGTAGTAAAGAATGACATGAAAAATACTTTATTTATCCCATAAAGGGAAATTCAACAAGAAACCGCTAGTATTGTGCTACTTTTGGCTCGTAATTAGCGGCTAACATGCTAACAACAACGAAAAAAAAGTCCGGTTTTCTCTGCATGGAACCTGCTTTTCATTATTACACAATTTTAGCAAATAGGTTTATTCTATCTACCCATTTCTTATTTGTTAGAGAAGAATCGATATAAATAACTGTTCTTGTAATTTTGTCAAAACTTTGTATTTTATTATCATAATTAAATATTTGGCATTTCATTTTTTTAAATTACTGCATCTATTGCCACAGTTTTTAAGTTTTAATTAGGGCTGGGCAAGTTAACGCATTATTATCGCATTAACTCATGAATTTATTAACGGCAATATTTATTTTATCGCGCGTTAACGCATGTTGCTCACATGCTTTTGTTTTGAAAAGTCTGTTACTAGCTGCTGTGGAACCGGAAAATAATTGGCAAGTAAACATGCGGACATGCTAAAACAGATATGGAGAACGGTAAAAATCTGTGAACTTTACAATTCGGGTATCAACTCAGGTAGAAATATTAACAATTCTGTCTGGAAAAAAAAATTCTGGACTGCAACAGACTTTTAAACCCCTTTGTTCAATTCTATTGCATATGCAATGCGATTAATCGTGATTAATCAGGGAAATCGTGCGATTAATCGTGATTAAAAATTGTAATCGTTGCCCAGCTCTAATATTAATGCCACACTATGTAATAAGACTTTTATTTTGTAACCAAGTATGTATAGTTTAATATAAAATGGTTTTATTTTCTAATGCTACATTAATTAATTTAGAAAACCTTTTATCTTCTTAGCGTTATCTAATTATTTTAAAATAATTTTACTTTTACTTTTATTTTCTAACATTTTGTCTTATTTTTTCAAATGACTATTAATTTCGATATAAAATACTTTCTTCAGTTGAATTTAATTTATAAATGTGAAGGGTTTATTTCCTGTTTCGGTTATATGAGTGTGTAGCTGGGCTCGACCTGTTCTCCTGGATCCACCCTGGATCCTCCTGTTGCACCGAGCACGCGCTGCTGCGTCAAACTGGGTCCTGATACGTGCGCGTTCACGGCTTTCTTCATCAGACCGCGAGGTCGAGCACAGAGTTACTGATTCAGAAATGGAAAGAAAAGAAAGAAGAAAGAAATGGAGACTTTCTTATGTTTCACCAATGTGAGAAACAGCTTAAAAATAAAAATGTATGAGTTTAAACTCCTAATACTGAAAAAGAAAAATATAAACGTTAATAATCAACTAGGCAAGACAAGTTTATTTAACTAGACTGACTAGGAGAAAATATTGGACAGGTAGCCCAATTTATAGGCTACTGTTTAAACAGTTATTTTTCAGTGACCTCTTCGTGTTAAATTTAATTAAATTATAATAGAGCAGGCCAAGTTTGCTCAAGTAAGGAAGAACATAACTGGATAAACGCGAGAGGGTCCGACCTGAAACACAGCTGCCAGATTTTTTGTTTTGTTTTGTTTTTTTAAATTCCCTTTTGCGACAATAACAAACTCTTATTTTGAAAAGGCTTTGTTGGGGAAGTTACGTCATGTAGAACGCCATTGTTCCTTTGTAGTTCCTCGGACACTTGAAAGTCTTCGAACCGTCCTCGTCCGTGCTTCCCTCGCCGCGGTCGCCACCGAGGCCAGCCCGGGTCTGTTAGAAGGAGTCTCGGCTCGGTCCCGGTTCCCCCCCTGCCCCTCCCCCCTCCCGAGGGCGGCGGGATGTCGGTGTTCAGCAGCAGGGCTCTCCACGAGCAGCTCTCCGTCATCATGGGCGCGCTCACCAAAGCGGCGGTGGCGGAGATCTGCGAGGTGGTGGACGAGGGCTACGCGGTGCTGCAGATGGAGATCAGCCGCAGCCACAAGGAGAACGAGGACCTGCGGAAGAAGCTGCACCTCATCGAGTCCATCGTGGTCCGGGGAAGCGGAGCGGCAGCGCGAGAGGCCGCGGAGGTCGCGCCGGCCGAACCGCAGAAGCAGCAGCGGGAGGGAGACCGGGAAGAAGCCGCCGCCGCCGCCGCCGAGGAGGACCAAAGAGCCGGCGAGGAGGTGAACGTGTCCCCGGTGTTGCGCTATTGTTTTACATAAGTACATCTTTAAAAAAGAGAGATGCAGAACAACAGCTCCCTTTACAACCGTGACGTCACAGCTCTGTTTATAGTTCAGCAGTGAATGTCATGTTCAAGTGACGTCAGCATAATCAGAAAAACGATTAATCAATCAGGAAAATCAAGAATACCCCCTAATGCCAGAAAACAAATCAATTTTGGTAGTTGCTGACTTGAATTGATACTCACAGTATTCTCCCACATGTTACACATAAAAAAAGAAAAAAATAGAAAAGGCTGAAAGAACGATTAGCAAACGAGGGAACGTGGGAATTTACGTTACACCTTGAATGCAGCCTGCAGCACAGCGCTGATCACAACAAACATGGCGGCGTGGAACTTCGTTAAAGTTTCAGAAGAAGATAGTTTGGTGGTTATTTGTGACGAATGTTTGTTATGATCTTTTTTTAAAGATTCTAACTGCGTGTTCTTTGCTGGAAAGGAGAGTCTTGGTCGGTAGTACAAGTACAACACAGATGTTTATTTGTAATAAACATGATCACGGCTCCTTTGCAGAGGCAGTCTCTAGCAAAAAGAAGAACGAATTAACAATACCACAACAATTTATACAGAAATGTGCGTCACTAGATGATAACAGTACTAATTCCAATATTTAACTAATGTGTATTTGTGTACAAATGTGACCCTCTAGCTGCACTGGTTCTGGGCCTAAAAAGTTAAGAAAATTCTGACCTAACATCCTCCGAGTGAATTCTACGAGGAGGGAAGCACAAGCTTTAATACGTAAAACCTGATCAGCCACCTACAACACAACAATCACTTCCATGGAGTTTTGAAATCACGCTAACGTGAGCTAACGGAAGCTAATGCTAACATGCGCAAGCCAGCAGCAGTCTCTCCTCTCCTCTCCCTCATTACTCTCATCTAAAACTTCAATGAGATAGATGAGAGTAAAAAATAAAAACTACTGAACCTCATTTACTTTAATTAAAGGTATTATTTTTAAATGGAACCACAAGCCAAAATCCTTTAAATGTTAATCTTTTTCAGTTAGTAATTCTGATGCATGTATTTCCATCAGTTCAAGGAGCCTTTATTTTTTATATCAGTCAGTAATGAACCTTATTTAAGTTGATCTAAGATATCAAATAGGTTTGTTTGATAGCTTTATGAAACTGTTTGAGAGGCTTGACAATAGTTTTTCATAGGAAAAAATAAATATCTGTTCATTTAAAAAGTCAAAACTATTTTTGATTTTGTTCATAGTATTGATGTAATGATCTTAGGTATATGTGTGTTATCGGTATCGGTTTTAAAAAACAGTTATCATGCATCCCTAGGGTTAAATCCTGGGTTAAATATATGGGGGGGGCATCACGCTCTCATTTCTGCAACCTCTTTAGAAACTTTCGCTGCAGCTTTGCACCACCGACGTCCAAGTTTCAGCAAACGCAGAACATGATGGTAAATCATGTCTAGATGGGGAGGAGGATGTGGATGTTTGATGATTTTACGCTGATTTAATAGAAGTATGTTTCCACTCATGTTAGTAGAGATGATTGAAAACAATAATCAGTTGTAATCAGTTGTTAATTGTGTGCTAACGGTGCTGGTGTTTGTTTCTTCACGTCTGCAGCTGCTGGATGTGGTGCTGATCAAAGACGAAGACTCTGACAGTAACGACACAGCTGACGAGGGTGAGCGCTAACGACCTCCGTCACTGAGAACGTGCCTCCTTTAAAACAGGTTTCTGGTTGGCGTCTAGTTGGCGCTGATCCTCTGCTAGCTCAAGTTTGTGGCTGCTGATGTACTGAGTTCGGAAACATCCGGGTTGTGAGCTTTCATGGGTTTTTCTCGTCTTCCCGCAGTCATCGGACCGCCCGCCGACGGGAGCGCGTCAGCGGCCAGAGAGGGCGCCGCCTCAACTCCGGGCACCGGTGCCACGAAGAGACGCAGTCGGGGACGCAAAGACGGCGAGACAGTGGCGGCATCCAGCACGGCGGCGCAAAACACGGTGACCGTCTTCACGCTGGAGGCCCCTGACACCGACAGCGTCCGGATGGAAACCGACCAGTCAACGTGCCCGTATCCCCCACAGATGGACCCCGACGTCCAGCTGGTCCGGGAGTGTTCGGGTCCGTCCGGCTCCGGCCGGCAGCCGTATTTCGGCGGTGGCGCCCTCATGGAGGCCCAGTCTCCGTCGAGCAGGGCAGAGCTGGATCTGGACGTCGACCCGGCCTGGACCAAGCAGTCCAAAGCTCCGGTGAAGCTGACGTTCGCTCAGTTTCTGCAGACTCAGCAAATGGAGGACGAGGCCTTCGGGCTGAAGCTGGTCAGCGTCTCCGGCTCGGGCTCCGCCGACTGCCAGCTGTCCGACAGCAGGAGCTCGCTGGAGTACGAGGACGGCGGAAGCGGCGGCTCCATGATGAACTTCGGGCTCTATGGGGACCGGCCGGGCGGCTCCCAGCTGGGCGCACAGCAGCCGGGCGCTGCCGCCTTCCAGAGGAAGCGCTTCGCGTGCTCCGTGTGCGGCAAGACGTTCGCCAGCTCGCAGAACCTGGAGGTCCACACGAGGATCCACACGGGCGAGCGCCGTTCAGCTGCGACCAGTGCGGCAAGAAGTTCACACAGTCGGCGCACCTGAAGTCGCACCAGAACATCCACACGGGTGAGCGGCCGTACACCTGCGTGCTCTGCTCCAAGAGCTTCATCGCCAAGTACAGCCTCACGGTGCACATGAAGAAGTGGCACCCCGACGCCTGACGGGAGGCGGACTGTGGCGGAAAGCGCTCGCCATCTTATTCAAACAAAGGACTTTCCTGAAAATGAGCTTAGTAGTAAACGGTTGTATAAAATGTTAAAGTGAATTGTAACCAACAGGTCATTGTTAATTTTTTGTCAGTTGAAGTTGGACATGTCCTAATTTCATTTGTTTTCTTTCCAGTACCAGTTTGTGATACCCGGGTTTTGATATTGGCCGATACCCTAACCCTAACCCTTAGGGTGGCAGTTCAGATGAGTGGCAGAAAATTGTAATTTCTAGAGAACAAAGAGTTGCATCTGTACAGGGTGGATGTTAATGACAGTGTCAGGGATTTATACGGAGATTTATATTGCCATGAGGAATATAGATGAGTTATAAAACGTATCTGCAGATGGTTCTGAATGGTCCAAGAATGAAGATGCTGCAGACACCGTTACTGGTGATGATAGAGATGGAGGTCGTGTCTAAACACGACTATTAAAAAATAAAAGTCTAAATCTGAGATGGACAGCAGGTCACATTTATACCAAAGGGACAATTTTTTGCAAATTTTTTTGCGAAATTTTGAAATTTTATTTTTTTTTAAAATTTCGGACAAAAAATAATCTATGTTGAAAAGTTAAAATTTTGATTTTACAACAAAAATGTGATTACGAGAGATGTTCCAGAGAAATTACATTCGTAATAGGGATGCATATGGTTAACCATTAACCTATAACAGTAACTAACCGATTAATACTAACGGTCAATTATGTTTTTAAGCTACGTAATTCAATCAACTCATGGGGACGTGTTGACAGGTGCAACAGGCCTCTGATTGGTCAATTCTACATCCGCATAGAAAAGAGCGCGTCATCGAAAAAATGAGGAAGTACCCACATCTGTACGATTCTGGTTCTCCGTACTACAAAGACAAGCACATATTCTAGTAATTCATGGAAGGAGATTGCGATGAATGTGGGTCTGGATACGGCCGAGACGGTGAGGAAGTGGAAAAACACAAGAGATAAGTTTAGTAAGTTTAGCTAGTTCGTGATTGTCCCTCTTGCGTTGTGGCGTGGAATAACATAGTGGAGACCGCTCTAGTATAAATAAAAAGTGACGGCGACACATTGCCGCGAGAGTATACAGGGGGGAGTGTCCGCATGCGTCCACGACAACGCGCGCAACATCGCGGCAGCCAACAAGGGCGTCGGTTAACGGTCATAAAAAAAATCCAAAATGTGCATCCCTAATTCTTGATTATCCATCAAAATGTCAAACATTTTGAGGATTCATTTTGCCTTTGAATACACATATTATTCCTTTTATTTATTCTCTGTACAGCACTGGTGTGGTTAATTTGAGATTTTACATCAAAAATTAGCCTTTTACTCAAAAAAACATTGCCTAATTTGAATTTTCAGAAAGAATTTTTAGTTTCAGGACAGAAACTTAAATTTGTATAAAATTCAGTTTTGTTATGTAAATTTGTAATTTATGTAAAAGTTGCATTTTTTGCAATAAAAAAAGATGTTACATTTTCACGAAATAATTGCTTCTTTACAGAAAATAGGAATGTAGAAATGAAAGACTGTAATTAAAACGAGTAATACTGTGATTATATTTCTGAATTAAAGTGAAAACTGATGTTGGACACCAGGTGGTGAACAAGCTCCGCCCCCTTCCCCCTGTGACGTGTCTCTGCAGAACATCTGCTCAGCAGCTGTTTCACCATTTAATTAATTTAACAAGTTTACAAAAAAACGTTGCCTAATTTGAATTTTCAGAAAGAATTTTCAGTTTCAGGACAGAAACTTAAAATTGTATAAAATTCAGTTTTGTTTTGTAAATTTGTAATTTTATGTAAAAGTTGCAATTTTTGCAGTAAACCAAGATGTTGCAATTTCAGGACAAATGTTTGCTTCTTTACAGAAAATAGGAATGTAGAAATGAGTGACACCATTTAATTGATTTGACGAGTTTACAGCAGAAATGTGTCATTTATGCAACAAGAAAAGGCATTAAATTGTTTTTTTTGTGACAAAAATTAGCCTTTTACTCAAAAAAAAAACGTTGCAAAATTTGAATTTTCAGAAAGAATTTTCAGTTTTAAGACAGAAACTTAAAATTGTATAAAATTCGATTTTGTTACGTAAATTTGTAATTTTATGTAAAAGTTGCGATTTTTGCAATAAAACAAGATGTTGCAATTTCACGGTGGATGTTTGCTTCTTTACAGAAACTAGGAATGTAGAAATGAGTGACTGCAATTAAAACGAGTAATACTGTGATTATATTTCTGAATTAAAGTGAAAACTGATGTTGGACACCAGGTGGTGAACAAGCTCCACCCCCTTCCCCCTGTGACGTGTCTGCTCAGCAGCTGTTTCACCATTTAATTAATTTAACGAGTTTACAGCAGAAATGTGTCATTTATGCAACAAGAAAAGGCATTAAATTGTGATTTTATGACAAAAATTAGCTTTTTTTTTTTTAAAAAAAGTTGCCTAATTTGAATTTTCAGAAAGAATATTCAGTTTCAGGACAGAAACTTAAAATAGTATAAAATTCAGTTTTGTTACGTAAATTTGTAATTTTATGTAAAAGTTGCGATTTTTGCAATAAAACAAGATGTTGCAATTTCGTGACATGTTTGCTTCTTTTCCGAAAATAGGAATGTAGAAACGAGTGACACCATTTAATTGATTTAACGACTTTACAGCAGAAATGTGTCATTTATGCAACAAGAAAAGGCATTAAATTGTGATTTTATGACAAAAATTAGCCTTTTACTCAAAAAAACATTGCAAAATTTGAATTTTCTGAAAGGATTTTCAGTTTCAGGACAGAAACTTAAAATTGTATAAAATTCAGTTTTGTTACGTAAATTTGTAATTTTATGTAAAAGTTGCGATTTTTGCAATAAAACAAGATGTTGCAATTTCACGACATATTTGCTTCTTTTCAGAAAATAGGAATGTAGAAACGAGTGACACCATTTAATTGATTTAACCACTTTACAGCAGAAATGTGTCATTTATGCAACAAGAAAAGGCATTAAATTGTGATTTTATGACAAAAATTAGCCTTTTACTCGAAAAAACGTTGCGAAATTTGAATTTTCTGAAAGGATTTTCAGTTTCAGGACAGAAACTTAAAATTGTATAAAATTCAGTTTTGTTACGTAAATTTGTAATTTTATGTAAAAGATGCGATTTTTGCAATAAAACAAGATGTTGCAATTTCACGACATGTTTGCTTCTTTACAGAAAATATGAATGTAGAAATGAGTGACTGCAATTAAAACGAGTAATACTGTGATTATATAATTATATACCATCAGAAGAGCTGTGAGATTTAACGAGTTTACAGCAGAAATGTGTCATTTATGCAATAGTCATTAAATTGTGATTTTATGACAAAAAGTCTAAATTTTATAGATTTCATGAATTTAGGACAAAATTTTATTTCATGCCAAAAAGTTTTGATTTTGTGATTTTGTTTGAAGTTGTGATGTTGGGAAATTCACGATTTTACCAAAAAAGTATAAATAAAAGTTGATATTAGGACAAAAAGTCATGATTTTATAATAAGGTTAAAGTTAAAAATCCGTAATTTGTGCTATAAAATGTTGATTTCATGTCAACATTTTATGTCTCTATTGTACTATAAAAAGTTACAATATCAAGTGACAAAGTTGTAATTTCACATCATTCGTGATGTCAAAGTTTCAGAACATTTATGACAAAAGACTCAAAATAAAACGACATGATCTTGCAATTTTAAATTAAAAGTGTTTCTTTTTTCAGTCCTTTTTCTATTTTTCTTTTCTCGTGACGGTTGCTGACGTCACTGTGAACCGTTGGCGTTTTAAATTCATGTTTTTGTTCTTCATTACTGAGGTCAGCTGATCAAAGTGTTTCATTATTAACACGTTAATAATGTGTTGATTAATTAAAGAAAAGTTCTGAAGACTAAAGGTAAACTACAGGAGAAACATAAATTCATCTCAGAGCAGCTTTTAAAGACATTTATAAACGGCTGTTGGTGTTTTTACCCTTCTCCCTCCCCCCGCCTCCCCTTCGCCCCCACCACGTCTGCTGCACGCATGCGCACTCAGCGGTCCAGGTCGCATCACTTCCTACTTTTTTTTCTTCTGGAGACTGAAACTCATCAGACAAAAACCGAGGCTGCGCGCGCTTTGTTTTGGTTTGGTTTTTGTCCTTTTCCATATATGTGTGCGCGCGCGTGTTCCCTCCTCGCACCGCCCGGCTTCAGACAGACTCGCACGCGGGATCGGGTTTATTGATGAGAGGATGTCCCCGGCCGCGACCTTCCACGCGCAGCTGGCCTCCATCATGGAGGTGCTGGCCAACACGGCGGTGGCGGAGATCTGCGAGCTCGTGGACAGCGGCTACGCGGTGCTGCAGCTCGAGATCTCGCGGAGCCGCAAGGAGAACGAGGCGCTGCGGAGGAAGCTGCGGCTCACGGAGCTGCGGGCCGCGCGGGCGGCCGCCCTGCGAGCCGCGGTGAGCGGCTGCGGCGGCGGCGCCGCGCTACCGCACGCGGCCAGCCGCCCCCGCGTTCACCTGCTGGCGGGCCACCACGACTCCAGGAGGAGCGGCGGAGCGCCGTCAGGTAGCCATAACAAAAGAAAGAAAGAAAGAAAGTGTTGTGTTTACTTTCCACTCAGACGGTGGGACATCTGCACTCCCCTCACTTTGACCGAAAGTAAAGAAAATTGACAATGAAATTCAAAAACCTAAACTAAATTAAAACAATCGCTCACAATAATCATCAACTGTAACATCGTAAAATGTAACATTTTACCTCAATCATTGTCGACCACGAACATCCGGGCCACTGAACACATCCGGGCATGCGCGGCCCATAGCAACTAGGCCATAGCAACCAGGCCAAGGGGGCAAACAAACTGTTGCTAGCGAAGCCGGTGAATTTTGCATTTTGTGCCTGTTCTGTCTGATTTCGTGCAGTTTACGATAGGGGGAAAGATGGTGAAGAACTATTGTGTGTTCAATCGTGCCAACAATGTTGCTCGCCAGCCACATTTGTCATTTTATATGATTCCTAGCGAGGCTACTGAGCCTGAAAGAAGAAGAAAATGGCTGCTCGCTATTAACAGAGCAGACAAAAATACTCGAGGGAAATTATGGGTGCCCAAATCCGACTACACGTATGTTTGTTCAGCACACTTTGTAACAGGTAAGAAATTAGATTTTTTTCAAGATATTTTAGTTTTTAATTTCTGTTTAGATCTAATATTTTGACGTGTTTGGGGAGGCCCCATTATAGATCCTTCAGATGCTATGTCTGTCTGCTGGGGCTGCTGACCCAAGTGACTGTCGAGAGACTCCATAATATATCTAGCCTATAATTATATACTAATGAGGAGTTTTTATGAGATAATGGTACAGATCTGGGTACCCCAAACGAAGCCATGCTCGCCACCACAGGCACCAGTGACGATCGCCAAACTAAGTTAAAATACAATAAAGATGCTGAAATGGAAATAACTGAAGGAACTGTGAGTGAAAAACACCTGAATGCAAGTTTGTTTGCCCCCGCACGCTAAAACCGGAAGTGTAACCATGGCCGAACAACTGTGCGTGACGTCACGCCGATATCGAGAATGTGATTGTCCATCCGTGTTAGGAATGTTGCAACCAAAACAACCTCCTACAACCGTGGATTCATGTGTATGAGTTCCTTGCGTCGTTTGCATCAGTTTCCATAGACTTTAAATAGGATGACCGTTGCATTGAAAGTTGGGGGACTTTTAAATTTTCCTGCTTTAGCCCATACGCCAGTCAATCGATCTGCAATGACACGGCTAAAAGGTGGCCAATGAAATCGTGCGAGGAGGCAGAACTAAGGCCCATGCTTTGAAATAGTCCCGCCCCTGTTCACGATTTCACTGGCCAGCTTTAGCTGTGTCTCCGCAGATCGACTGACGGGGACATGTGCTGAAGCAGGAACATTTTAAAATCCCCCAACTTTTGTTAGAAGCAACTCTTCCCTCCGTCTGTGGACTCGTCCCTCTGTCTGTGTAATTGTTCCTCCATCTGTGGACCCAGTTCCCTCTGTCTGTGGACTCGCCCCTCCATCTGTGGACTCGCCCCTCTATCTGTGGACTCGTCCCTCCATCTGTGGACTCGTTCCTCTGTCTGTGGACTCGTCCCTCCATCTGTGGACTCGTTCCTCTGTCTGTGGACTCGCCCCTCCATCTGTGGACTCGCCCCTCCGTCTGTGGACTCGCCCCTCCGTCTGTGGACTCGTCCCTCCGTCTGTGGACTCGTCCTCTGTGGACTCGCTCCTCCGTCTGTGGACTCGCCCCTCCGTCTGTGGACTCGTCCCTCCGTCTGTGGACTCGTCCTTCCGTCTGTGTAATTGTTCCTCCGTCTGTGGACTCGTTCCCTCTGTCTGTGGACTCGTTCCTCCGTCTGTGGACTCGTCCCTCCGTCTGTGTAATTGTTCCTCCGTCTGTGGACTCGTTCCCTCTGTCTGTGGACTCGTTCCTCCGTCTGTGGACTCGTTCCTCCGTCTGTGGTCTCGTCCCTCCGTCTGTGGTCTCGTCCCTCCGTCTGTGGACTCGTTCCTCCGTCTGTGGACTCGTCCCTCCGTCTGTGGACTCGTCCCTCCGTCTGTGGACTCGTCCCTCCGTCTGTGGACTCGTCCCTCCGTCTGTGTAATTGTTCCTCTGTCTGTGTAATTGTTCCTCCATCTGTGGACTCGTCCCTCCGTCTGTGGACTCGTCCCTCCGTCTGTGGACTCGTCCCTCCGTCTGTGGACTCGTCCCACCATCTGTGTAATTGTTCCTCCATCTCTGTAATTGTTCCTCCGTCTGTGGACTCGTTCCTCCGTCTGTGGACTCGTTCCTCCGTCTGTGGACTCGTTCCTCCGTCTGTGGACTCGTCCTTCTGTCTGTGGACTCGTCCCTCCGTCTGTGGACTCGTCCCTCCGTCTGTGGACTCGTCCCTCCGTCTGTGGACTCGTCCCTCCGTCTGTGGACTCATCCCTCCGTCTGTGTAATTGTAATCAAAAAATAGGAGAGGTCTTGAAAGTAAATTCGGCATCTGTTCTTCATCCCTCTCCTCCGTCCGAGGCAGCGCTGGCCCGACTGTCCAAGCAGGAGACGCTCCGCTGCAGAGACCCCAGTCCGCCGACCCCCGAGACACGACAGGACGGCGCCGCTCTGATGGTGAGGACGAGCGATACGGTGTCTTGACTGCACCTCCTACCCGACTCCTGCAGCTTTGACCCTCTCCGCTCTGATTCCAGGTGCCGCCGGAGCCCACCGTGGTGATCAAGCTGGAGGACGACGAGCCCTGGTTCCAGTCTGAGACAGAGGGCGACAGACTCGGGGACCAGTGGAGATCAGAGTCAAATCAAGGTGATGTTGGGTTTAAAAACCTGCCAGCAAACTTTAGCTACCTGGAAACAGATGGATGAAGGTGCTGAGGTGGGGCGTGGTGTAAAAAAAGTTTATGATGGTTTTTTCTTTTGCGTCTCCAGAGAGTTTCTGTCGTGTTGCTGAGGAACAGATGACCGAGACGAAAGCTTCGTCCCCTCTAGTCCAACAAGAAGCAGTAGATGACGATGACGACGACGACGACGATGGCGGCGTCTCCTCAAAGTCGTGGATGAGCGGGGAGGTCACCTCCACTTCCACCCACAGCGTCCTGAACACCAGCCAGAGGCCCGAAGCCGGCGGCTACGACTGTCTGACGTACGAGCTCGAGGGCGTCTCCATCTCCCACGCCGCCCACATTTCTCTGGAGGTGGACCCGGGCTGCTCGTCGGCGTTGGACCCCGGCGGGAACGTTCCCGTTTACTCGGACGGCAGTCTGTCGGCGACTGAGCAGCCCGGGGGTTTCCATAACCACCAGCTGGGGGCGCCACTGCCCGCTGAGGACTCGCCGCAGGCGGCGGCGGGTCAGACCGCCTCCGCCCGGACGGACGGGTGGCTGCTGCAGGAGCAGGGCGGCAGAGAGGACCCCGGGGGGAAGCCATACGTTTGCAACTGCTGCGGTAAAACCCTGGCCTGCCTCAAGAACCTGAAGACCCACATGAGGGTCCACACGGGCGAGAAGCCGTTCGTCTGCCCGCTCTGCGGGAAACGCTTCTCCGACTCCAGCAACCTCAAGCGCCACCAGAGCGTCCACACAGGCGAGAAGCGCTACGGCTGCGTCCACTGCGGCAAGCGCTTTGCGCAGTCGGGATCGCTGAAGGTCCACATGAGCGTCCACACGGACTGCAAGCAGTTCAAGTGCTCGCACTGCAGCAAGACGTTCATATCCGGCGCCCACCTGCGGCGGCACGTCGCCGTCCACGGCGGGGAGAAGCGGTTCCCCGCCCCGCTGTCGTGACGGCTGTAGGAGAGGGCGTCGATTCCCGGGTGACGCCTCCCTCCCCGCCTCACGGGCGGAGCTGTCAGGAGTGGAAACCAGGAGATGTTCTCCTTCCACGTTTCCAGTCGGTCTTCCTCTGATTTAAGAACCCGACCAGGTTTCATCAGAACTTCTGCTCTAGAACTTGTTACCGCTCTATGAACTGAGGGAAAAAAAGACTTGAAAGGTAAAAATAAACAAAAAAAGGTCAAATTTCCAGCTTCTCCCTTTAGGGGTCCCACTAACGGACCGTTCCCCTCTAACGGACCGTTTCCCTCTAACGGACCGTTCCCCTCTAACTGACCGTTCCCCTCTAACGGACCGTTCCCCAATAAAGGACCATCCTTCTAACGGACCGTTCCTCTAACTGACCGTTCCTCTAACGGACCGTTCCCCTCTAACGGACCTTTCCTCTAACGGACCTTTCCTCTAACAGACCATTCCCCTGTAACAGACCGTTCCCCTCTAATGGGCCGTTCCTCTAATGGACGGTTCCCCTCTAACTGACCGTTCCTCTAACGGACCGTTCCCCTCTAATGGGCCGTTCCTCTAATGAACGGTTCCCCTCTAACTGACCGTTCCCCTCTAACTGACCGTTCCCCTCTAACGGACCGTTCCCCAATAAAGGACCATCCTTCTAACGGACCGTTCCTCTAACTGACCGTTCCTCTAACGGACCGTTCCCCTCTAACGGACCTTTCCTCTAACGGACCTTTCCTCTAACAGACCATTCCCCTGTAACAGACCGTTCCCCTCTAATGGGCCGTTCCTCTAATGGACGGTTCCCCTCTAACTGACCGTTCCTCTAACGGACCGTTCCCCTCTAATGGGCCGTTCCTCTAATGGACGGTTCCCCTCTAACTGACCGTTCCTCTAACGGACCGTTCCCCTCTAATGGGCCGTTCCTCTAATGAACGGTTCCCCTCTAACTGACCGTTCCCCTCTAACGGACCGTTCTCCTCTAACGGACCGTTCCCCTCTAACGGACCTTTCCTCTAACGGACCTTTCCTCTAACGGACCGTCCTTCTAACGGACCGTCCTTCTAACGGACCGTTCCCCTCTAAAGGATCGTTCCTCTAACGGACAGTCCTTCTAACGGACTGTTCCCCTCTAAAGGATCGTTCCTCTAACAGACCGTTCCCCTCTAACGGGCCGTCCTTCTAACGGACCGTTCCCCTCTAACGGACCGTTCCCCTTTAACGAACTGTCCTTCTAACGGACCATTCCCCTCTAACGGACCGTTCCCTTCTAATGGACTGTTCCCCTCTAATGACCGTTCCTCTAACGGACCGTTCCCCTCTAACGGGCCATCCTTCTAACGGACCGTTCCCCTCTAACGGACCGTTCCCTTCTAACGGACCGTTCCCCTCTAATGACCGTTCCTCTAACAGACCGTTCCCCTCTAACGGGCCGTCCTTCTAACGGACCGTTCCCCTCTAACGGACCGTTCCCCTCTAACGGACCGTTCCCTTCTAATGGACCGTTCCCCTCTAATGACCGTTCCTCTAACGGACCGTTCCCCTCTAACGGGCCATCCTTCTAACGGACCGTTCCCCTCTAACGGACCGTTCCCCTCTAACGGACCGTTCCCCTCTAATGGACCGTTCCTCTAACGGACCGTTCCCCTCTAACGGGCCATCCTTCTAACGGACCGTTCCCCTCTAACGGACCGTTCCCCTCTAACGGACCGTTCCCCTCTAACGGACCGTTCCCTTCTAATGGACCGTTCCCCTCTAATGACCGTTCCTCTAACGGACCGTTCCCCTCTAACGGGACCGTTCCTCTAACGGACCGTTCCCCTCTAACGGACCGTTCCCCTCTAACGGACCGTTCCCCTCTAACGGACCGTTCCCCTCTAACGGACCGTTCCCTTCTAACGGACCGTTCCCCTCTAACGGACCGTTCCCCTCTAACGGACCGTTCCCCTCTAATGGACCGTTCCCTTCTAACGGACCGTTCCCCTCTAACGGACCGTTCCCCTCTAATGACCGTTCCTCTAAAGGACCGTTCCTCTAACGGACAGTTTCCCTCTAACGCACGGTTCCTCTAACGGACCGTTCCTCTAATGGACGGGAACCCTCTAACGGACCGTTCCCCTCTAACGGACTGTTCCTCTAACGGACCGTTCCCCTCTAATGGACCGTTCCCTTCTAACGGACCGTTCCCCTCTAATGACCGTTCCTCTAAAGGACCGTTCCTCTAACGGACAGTTTCCCTCTAACGCACGGTTCCTCTAACGGACCGTTCCTCTAATGGACCATTCCTCTAACGCACGGTTCCTCTAACGGACCGTTCCCCTCTAACGGACCGTTCCTCTAACGGACCGTCCCTTTCTATCGGGCTGTCCTTCTAACGGACCGTTCCCCTCTAACGGACCGTTCCCCTCTAACGGACCGTTCCCCTCTAATGGACCGTTCCCTTCTAACGGACCGTTCCCCTCTAACGGACCGTTCCCCTCTAATGACCGTTCCTCTAAAGGACCGTTCCTCTAACGGACAGTTTCCCTCTAACGCACGGTTCCTCTAACGGACCGTTCCTCTAATGGACGGGAACCCTCTAACGGACCGTTCCCCTCTAACGGACTGTTCCTCTAACGGACCGTTCCCCTCTAATGGACCGTTCCCTTCTAACGGACCGTTCCCCTCTAATGACCGTTCCTCTAAAGGACCGTTCCTCTAACGGACAGTTTCCCTCTAACGCACGGTTCCTCTAACGGACCGTTCCTCTAATGGACCATTCCTCTAACGCACGGTTCCTCTAACGGACCGTTCCCCTCTAACGGACCGTTCCTCTAACGGACCGTCCCTTTCTATCGGGCTGTCCTTCTAACGGACCGTTCCCTTCTAACGGACCGTTCCCCTCTAACGGACCGTTCCCCTCTAACGGACCGTTCCCCTCTAATGGACCGTTCCCTTCTAACGGACCGTTCCCCTCTAACGGACCGTTCCCCTCTAATGACCGTTCCTCTAAAGGACCGTTCCTCTAAACGGACAGTTTCCCTCTAACGCACGGTTCCTCTAACGGACCGTTCCTCTAATGGACGGGAACCCTCTAACGGACCGTTCCCCTCTAACGGACTGTTCCTCTAACGGACCGTTCCCCTCTAATGGACCGTTCCCTTCTAACGGACCGTTCCCCTCTAATGACCGTTCCTCTAAAGGACCGTTCCTCTAACGGACCGTTCCTCTAATGGACCATTCCTCTAACGGACGGGAACCCTCTAACGGACCGTTCCCCTCTAACGGACCATTCCTCTAATGGACCGTCCCTTTCTATCGGGCTGTCCTTCTAACGGACCGGTTCCCACTTTCTCACCGCTCCACCTCCTTCTGTTCTCCTGTCTTCTGTCTCTGCATCTCCACATCGGTTTGTCTCCTGTCCGACCTCGTCTGTCCACCTGAGACAGTCTTAGGGACGATCCTCCGTCCTCCAGAGCTCCTGTATCTCCTCTTCATCTGTCAGACATGTTCTTTAACTCTCTAGAGACGGCAGGACTCCTGACCTTCCCTCTACTTATCCAGCGTTCTCAAAGCAAACATCAGTTTGAGTTCATAAATTAATCTAAAGGGAGTAAAATCAGATTTTAATCCTATAGGACATGATTTATTGATTGTTTTTAATTAAAAGTGATATTAAGTTTTAAGCTTTCTGTCGGACAGCTGATTTTGTTTCTGCATATCTAAATACGTGAATGACCTTTTCCAGATCTGAGGTTTGTGGTTTTTAATGACTTGTACAGTTGAATAAAGATTTGATTGATGGTTGTGTTCATTCAGTTCAAATATTTCATGTCTTCACGTCTTTGATTCTAGTTTTAAATCAGCCGATGATGTCCATCCTGATCTAAACACTATTATGTCCAGGAGCAGGTCCAGAAATGTCCAGAAAAGCTACGTTCCGATATTAATGTATAAGGTGACCCTTATCATACTTAGCTAATAACACAAAATTAGTTTGGTTTATTACTTCTAAATATTTTTTTTTCATTTAATAAATATTTTACAGTAATCAAAAACCTTTTTTTTATTTTTAAATCGAGGATTTAAAACATTTATTTTAAATGACTTCTCACGGCCCACCTGCAATACCACGACGGCCCACCAGGGGGCCGCGGCCCACAGTTTGGGAATCACTGTTCGAGCTGGTTCTGTTTTCAACTCTGCATGATTTCATTATAAAATCAGAACCTCTGTGTTTCTGGTTCCCTGTCGTCACCAACCAGAGTCCTGCTTTCATCCTGGCGTCCACCGATGATGTCCACCGATAAGCTCCGTCGTCTTCAGGTGGAGCTGGAGGAGGTGGAGGTCTGGTCCTCAGGCTGTCGTCTCCATGACCTGAACTTTCATGACTGGATTAAAAAATACTTTCTGAGTCCCTGAAGGGAACTTATACTGCATGTTCCAATCTGAGATGACGGTTCCAGATGTGTTCATACAACATCTGGCTGAAACACTGAAGGACCTCAGCTGCCTCCAGACGTAAAGTCTCTTCTTCTCAACAGCATCAGTGTCTCCGGTCCAGTCTGATGTCCAGGAGGGATTTATACTCCTTCACTTCTTCCATGATGGAGAAGCTGTTTGTAGATTTTAGGACCAGGAACGAGTCAATTATCTCCTTTGTCTTGTTGCCATTGAAGACGAGATGATTGATCCAACAACACAAAGAGGTCCAGAAGCTCTGACCTCCATCTAGTCCACCACTGATGGATGGATGGATGGATGGATGGACAGATGGATGGATGGAAAAAGATGGACGGACGGATGGATGGATGGAAAGAGATGGATGGATGGATGGAAAAAGATGGATGGATGGATGGATAGAAAGAGATGGATGGATGGAAAGAGATGGACAGATGGATGGACGGATGGACAGACGGAAGGATGGGTGGATGGATAGATGGACGGATGGATGGAAAGAGATGGATGATGGATGGATGGATGGAAAGAGATGGATAGATGGATGGATGGATGGAAAGAGATGGATGATGGATGGATGGACGGATGGATGGATGGAAAGAGATGGATAGATGGATGGATGGACGGATGGATGGATGGACGGATGGATGGATGGAAGGAGATGGATGATGGATGGATGGACGGATGGATGGATGGATGGAAAGAGATGGAAAGATGGATGGATGGATGGTCTCCTGCTCAGCCACGTCCTCATTTTCTCCTACATAACCTCTGTCTCTTCAGTCTCTGTGACGTCCACCGTAGTTCTTGTCCCACCAGGGCGAGTGTCCAAATGTCCTTCTAGTAAATCTGAGACACATTTTAACGTGAACTAAACTTCTCTGCAGCTTTGAGGCTCCAGTTTAGATCCGACCGTCTTGAAATAATGAGATCAGGCTGGACGTCTGCGTCCCCTAAAGACCCAAAACCAGAACGGCTTTCAGGTTAACGTCGTTAATGGCGTTAACGTCGTTAACAGGCTGCCTTCAAACCGTTAATGATTAAATAAATCCACAGACGTGTGAGACTTGTTTCCATAAACTCAGTTTAATGAAATATTCAGTTCAAACACTTTCTCTGAAAATGCAGGAGAAACTGTAACATTTAAATCTTAAAATGCAGCGCCATCAGCTGGCAGGGAGGCCCAATTACTCAATTAACCACCGCTGGTTCGTTAAAATAATCACTGAAACTGTGATTAACACTATCAAAAACCATCCAAAGTTTCATATAAAAATGTTATACTTTAAAAAAAATCTTAATGCTTTAGCTTGTATCATGTTTAAGATTTAATTTTACAGTTTATATATATATATATAAAAAAGACAAAACAGGTGCTAAAAACATTTAAAGCAGGAATAATAAGTGCCGTCACAAGCAGAGCGTCACATTTCCAACTCTGGAAACAAGTGCAGTCAGTGGAGAGAAAATAAAAATCTTTATAATATATAATAAAGTCTACACGTCTAAACGTATAATTACAAACAATTAAATCCTCTCAAATCTATTTCTGTTACATAGTTTTTCAACCTTTTGTCTCAGTAAATTCTGAATTTTATAGCCACGTTTCCACTTCTAACTTCACTCCCTTTAAAGCTGCGATGACTGAATGTGGCCACCAGGGGGCGGCAGACACCAGGCTCTGCTTCTAGAAGCAGCTCTGACTTCTACTGTTTTTGTTTTTTTTTCCTGGCAACATCGGTACATAAACATTACACAGAACCTTTGCTTAATGATGGTTAATAAACGTTAATAAATGCAGCTTTGAATACAAAATCAAGCAGAGAAATATTAAAAATACACAATCGCGTGAGACTTTCGCTCGTTTACGAGCCAACGTGATACGAGATCAACCCCAGCTGTTGGAGCACGTTTGGCACTTTAAAGTCTCCATCCTTCATGATTTGATCGTGTCGTAATCGTTTGGTCGTGAAAACGTTTAGCTTTTGTTCGTCCGCCCGTGTTTAGGAGCCAGATGGGGACGGCGATTAAATTGAATCCTGCCAGACCTTAAACAGCTTTATCGTGGAGGACTCAAGACGATCTGGACCGTGAAGAGCTGAAAGACTTCCCTGCTTTTTATTTCACATCTGTAGAAAACCACGGAGGAAAGTCTTGGTGCGGTTTGAACCCTCAACATGAAAAAAAAACCTAACTTTATAAGGTCAACGCCTCATAAAGCTGTACAGTACGATTTTTTCAGCTACATTTCCTGTTCTGTGAAGCCTTTTCAACAGGAAGCCAAACGATGACTTCAAATCTTTTTATCGTCACTACCAGAGACGTTCTCCCGGCTCATCTATGGAGGTTTTTAAAAAGCTGAGTTTCTTCTGTTTTCTGGAATTATTGCTCCCACAAAGACAAATGAAAAAGAGGAAAAAAACAGCTTGAAACGTGTGAACCTCCACAGAGAACCAGAACCTGTAAAAGACTAAATTTACATCCCAATGGAGACCGAGGTGGACCTGGAGTCGGGATAAAGGTCCTCAACAGGTTTCACTGCTCAGTTCTTCTGCTTCAGTTCTTCCCCTAACCCTAGGACTAACCCTAACCCTGGGACTAACCCTAGGACTAACCCTAACCCTGGGACTAACCCAAACCCTAGGACTAACCCTAACCCTGGGACTAACCCTAGGACTAACCCTAACCCTAGGACTAACCCTAACCCTGGGACTAACCCTAGGACTAACCCTAACCCTAGGACTAACCCTAACCCGGGACTAACCCTAACCCTAGGACTAACCCTAACCCTAGGACTAACCCTAACCCTAACCCTAGGACTAACCCTAACCCTAGGACTAACCCTAACCCTGGGACTAACCCTAGGACTAACCCTAACCCTAACTAGGACTAACCCTAACCCTGGGACTAACCCTAGGACTAACCCTAACCCTAGGACTAACCCTAACCCTGGGACTAACCCTAACCCTGGGACTAACCCTAGGACTAACCCTAACCCTGGGACTAACCCTAGGACTAACCCTAACCCTAGGACTAACCCTAACCCTGGGACTAACCCTAGGACTAACCCTAACCCTAGGACTAACCCTAACCCTGGGACTAACCCTAGGACTAACCCTAACCCTGGGACTAACCCTAGGACTAACCCTAACCCTAACCCTAGGACTAACCCTAACCCTAGGACTAACCCTAACCCTGGGACTAACCCTAGGACTAACCCTAACCCTAACCCTAACCCTAGGACTAACCCTAGGACTAACCCTAACCCTAGGACTAACCCTAACCCTGGGACCAACCCTAGGACTAACCCTAACCCTAGGACTAACCCTAACCCTGGGACTAACCCTAGGACTAACCCTAACCCTAGGACTAACCCTAGGACTAACCCTAACCCTAACCCTAGGACTAACCCTAACCCCTAACTAACCCTAGGACTAACCCTAACCCTGGGACTAACCCTAGGACTAACCCTAACCCTAGGACTAACCCTAGGAAAACCCTAACCCTAACCCTAGGACTAACCCTAACCCTAGGACTAACCCTAACCCTGGGACTAACCCTAGGACCCTAACCCTAACCCTAGGACTAACCCTAGGACTAACCCTAACCCTAGGACTAACCCTAACCCTGGGACCAACCCTAGGACTAACCCTAACCTTAGGACTAACCCTAACCCTGGGACTAACCCTAGGACTAACCCTAACCCTAGGACTAACCCTAACCCTGGACTAACCCTAACCCTAGGACTAACCCTAACCCTGGGACTAACCCTAGGACTAACCCTAACCCTAGGACTAACCCTAACCCTAGGACTAACCCTAGGACTAACCCTAACCCTAGGACTAACCCTAACCCTAGGACTAACCCTAGGACTAACCCTAACCCTAGGACTAACCCTAACCCTAGGACTAACCCTAAACTAACTAACCTAGGACTAACCTAGGACTAACCCTAACCATAGGACTAACCCTAACCCTAGGACTAACCCTAGGACTAACCCTAACCATAGGACTAACCCTAACCCTAGGACTAACCCCTAGGACTAACCCTAACCATAGGACTAACCCTAACCCTAACCCCAACCCCAACCCTAACCCTAGGACTAACCCTAACCCTAACCCTAGGACTAACCCTAACCCTAGGACTAATCCTAGGACTAACCCTAACCCTAACCGGCAGGTGTAATGATACCACCCCCCTGCCTCATTTGTAGACCTGCAGTCCCTCCGGTTCCAGTCTTGCTGGTCCAACCCAGGCTGAAGCAGAAAAACGGAGCAGTGAAAGGTGAAGATGTCTTCCCAGTCCAACCACACCAGCGTTGATCCTCCCTCTGAAGCTGGTCTGTTCGGTGTTGGGCTTCACACCCCCCTGTATCGTTATAATCATCACTGATTATTGATTACTGATGATGAAGAGGCACGTTGCAGGTGAAGAGGCCGATGCCTGAAAACGTCGTGGCCCAACCAGTTTTCCTCAGCTGACGCATGTCTACGCATGTCTACGCGTGTCTACGCGTGTCTACGCGTGTCTACGCGTGTCTACGCGTGCACGGCTTCGGTCTGAGCGACTTCAGGAATGATTGCTTCTTAAATGTGTTAATTCATGTAACGTTCATGAGCTGTGCTCAGTTTGCATCTCATTAGATCAGAACGGCATGAAGGTAACCTGAGAATGTGGCCCCGCCCTCTGGGCTGTCAATCAAATGACATCAGCCAACTGTGAACCAGGATTTCACAATAAGAGTCAGGCTGGTGCAGCTCTAACGTAGAAATAGTTTGTGCGCGTTTGTGGCCGTTTTATTTTGAAACGAAACCACTAAACTTTAATTTTCGGAAGTCACAACTTTTGTGCATTTTTTTTGTTTTTAGAAAAAGAAGGAAGAAGTGAGCCCCATCTCTTTCTGCCCTTTGAACTGTTTTCCTGACGCAGGAAGTCTAGCGTTTGGTCAACAGAGGAGACATTTTACATTTGAAATATGAAGGTTTTCACCTCTTAGCTGCTAAACTACAGTAACCGCGTCACCGTTCCTCAGCTCATCAGCATTTTAACGACCACAGAGAGCTTTCTAATCAAGAAGATTACAAACATGATGCTGGTAAAATAAAAAAGCCTTGTCTCTCGTTGATTTTTTGAATGCGTCGCCTCTGACTGACGCATTTAAACGCCCAACTGGTGCTCCAATAAAACACCTCCAGAGCTCTGAACATCGTTAGCTTCTAAGTGCGACTTGCATGCAAACAGGAAGTGATATAATAATCAATATATTTCTTCTGACTCTGTCAGACTCTGTCTTTCTTTTGCCTCTCCTCCAGTCCCAAACGCAGGTAACGCCCTCTGGTCTGGTCATTCACTCGTTTCTCGACGTGATGTCCTGAAACGGAGAACGGGACGGTCAAACCCACTGACCTCCACGGGCCGAAGACGTAAAATCCAGTCGTGTTTGAGACTCACCTCCGTCTTCGCTCTCCTCCACTCCCCCATCGGGCCCGACTTCGTCAGGACTGAAAGACACGAGAACAAGCGACGTTTCAACCGCTAGTCTGACACAAAGTGGGAAGTGAAGAAAGCTGCAGTTCCCCTACTGACCACTAGGGGTCAGGTCCAGACGGGCGTCCATCTTCACTGACCCCGGTAACAAAACGTACAGCTTCACAGCACGAATAAGGACATTTACAGCCTGGTAACGGTTCTAACAACCACCAGGACCAGCAGTGAGGTGGTCTGGAAGAGTCTGAGGATGAAGTTCAGCAGCCGTCATCGTCCGCAGATTAAAGAGTCAGAGTCGTGGGGACAGTAAATCAGTCAAACGCTGACCCGTCAAAGGCAGGGCATAAAATTAGAATTTTTACCAAGTCGCCCCTGGCTACCAGGTTTTTGAAGTTGGTAGCCAGCTTGCAATTTTGGTCGCCAGTGTTTTTCATGGCCCCATACGTCAGGGGTTAATATGGCACCAGCAGTATTGTCATTAAATGAAAAACCCCTATTATCATCTACTATCACTACATTTCAGAAGCATTTACAAGCATGAAAGCGCATTTTATTCTGTTTCCATGATGCTTACTATGAAAACTAATATTATTTCTTTTTTGTTAACACCAGAAGCACCAAGTAGGTCATTTTTACCTCCTAGCATTTTCAAATGTTTGTATTTCTGTTAAAATAAAACTCCTACATCTGTAAGTTCATGATTTTTTCTAAAATGGATTTATTAATCATTCAGTGAATTCTAGTGAGTGTGTGATCAAAAGAAAAATGAATATGACCATTTATACCTGGAACCACAGAGGGGGTCATTTTCACCCCCTCATATAAACGCTGTATACAGCTGGTTATTTTTACGCTTTATACAATCACATTTTTTACAATCACGCCCCCCCGCGCCCCACTGCCCGTTGCTTGGCAACACTCAAACTTTATGGCGTTATCGGACTTTGACAGTTATTGCCATCACTAAATCTTTCAAACAAACAGCAAAGCAAAGACATGAATCCAACAAAAACAACAGTCTGGCTGTTGTACCAGGATCTGAGTGAGAGAGAGCGGAAATAACGGAGATGTGAGTGAGGAGGAATCAGTGGGAGGGGGGGGAGGGGCCGACCGATGACCCGTCATTTTGACCAGGTGATACGACATCAAATGAGGATGAAGAGGTGAATTTATGAAAAAGACCCCGGCTTCTAAGTGAGGGGTCACCGCCACATACATTCAGTCTTCAGACACAGTGGAGGCTCGTGGAAATACTCTGACAGGTAAATTCAGAAGTCAAGCGTTTTAGTTTCCTCTGGTTCTAATCATTTGGTATTTTAGCGAGGCTACGACTCTGACTGATCTAATCATAAATATTTACATTGATCAAAGCTCAACCTGTATGTCAGCTACATGAGGCGGCCAAAGACAGAACCGCTTGGACCCATAAAGCTGGGACTGCGGACCGGGAGAGCCCAGTCCAAAAATGTCCCGGTGGAGAGAGGTGGTCCAACTGTATACGCGCGCTGCAACATGGACGACCCTATGAATGTGTTCATGTACTTGATGGACCAGGTGATACAGCACACCTGTACCTGTACGGTGGCGGAGCCGCGCCGGTGGAGAGGAGGGCTGGGAATGGAGTCATGTGTGCGTAAGGGGGAGCATGCAAGCGTTAATCCGTTTTTCCAAAATTATTAAAATATCTGTGATTGACATCTGAAGTCTGTTGTTTTGTATTGTCAATAGTCTGTCATTCGATTGATGTTGTTTTCATGTTTGTGTTAGCATTCAGCTCCTACAGTTTGTTGATGAATGTACCGATGTATTTATTTGTGTGGCTGAGAGAGAGAAAGTGCGCAGGGTTCTACCACGTAGAAAAAAAGATCTCAAAAATATACATTTTAAACACTTATTTTGACAAGTGTCCATCATTATTATTTCAGAAATATTCAGGAATGAGCCACGTTACAACTATTATAAATGACATGTTAGCGTCACTGACGCTGTTGCAGCGATGGGGTGAAAATGAAGTTTGGAATCTTGGCGGTTCTAGTGTTTACTATTCTGTTGTGTTTTTTTATGAGGTTATTTACCAAAATGATCCATTTTGCTGTGGAGTAGATTCAGTGATGGACAAAACTGAAGACGAAAGCAAAAGTCCACCTGTCCATCGCTGGTTAGGCGCATGTGTAGTTATGACTTCTGGTAAACGACGTGCACCCAAAACAGGGCCACTTTCCGATATATAATATATATTTAATTATAAACTTTGTTTGTAAAGTTCTAAATAAACTTTGTTTCAAAGTTATTTAGATATGTTTGCCTTGGTGACACATGACAAATGTGCAGAAATCATTTAAAAAAAAAAAATAAAAAATTCCTAAGTTGATGGTGGATTTTGTGTCCCTCGCCACTGGCGACAGGGCAGAAAGAAACGGTCGAAATCGTTAAATCTGGGTCGCATATGGCGACCAGTAGGTCGCGATTTTATGCCCTGAAAGGAGCCCGCTGGCGCTCAGCCGGACCTCCGCTGTTCCTCGTTTCAGCTCAGGGAACTTTTCAAACGTGGGCGCTAGGCATCCCACAATTAAATCTACTCACAATGCAATACGAATCATGATACAATCAAATCACGATTCAGGGTTCAGGATACAATTCGAATCATGATACAATTGAATCACGATTCAGGGTTCACGATACAATTCGAATCACGATACAATCGAATCACGATTCAGGGTTCACAATGCAATTCAAATCGCGATTCAGGGTTCACGATACAATTCTAATCATGATACAATCGAATCACGATACAATCAAATCACGATTCAGGGTTCATGATACAATTCGAATCACGATACAATCGAATCACGATTCAGGGTTCACAATGCAATTAGAATCACGATACAATCAAATCACGATTCAGGGTTCACGATACAATTCGAATCACGATACACTCGAATCACGATTCAGGGTTCACGATACAATTCGAATCACGATACACTCGAATCACGATTCAGGGTTCACAATGCAATTCGAATCACGATACACTCGAATCACGATTCAGGGTTCACAATGCAATTCGAATCACGATAAAATCGAATCACAATTCAGCGTTCATGATACAATTCGAATCGCGATTCAGGGTTCACAATGCAATTCGAATTGCGATTCAGGGTTCGCGATACAATTCTAATCACGATACAATTCGAATCACGATACACTCGAATCACGATTCAGGGTTCACGATACAATTCGAATCATGATTCAGAGTTCACGATACAATTCGAATCACGATTCAGAGTTCACGATACAATTCCAATCACGATACAATCGAATCACGATTCACGATACAATCCGAATGGCGATTCAGGGTTTATGGTTTCAGCACAAAACCACTCTGACTTTTATGCTTAAAATGATGACATTCACCCCATAAAACTGTGTTCAGTTCGTTATCTCGCTCTGGAAAGTAAATGTCATGCCTTCAGTATAAACAATTAAAAACTGTTTGGTTGCTGTACATCAGAGAGGAAAACTCTTCCAGCGATACTCACGCATGAACGCTGAGATGGTCGCCAGCACCGCCGACGTCACAGCTGCGCTCCACCAGACACACCTGCAGCGAGGAGACATTCATTATCAGAGGTGGAGCTCACTGAGAGTCTGATTCACCCTCCATCAGTTTCTGCTGGACGCTGCAGACTCTCCAGACGCTGCAGATGTTGCAGATGTTACAGACGCTGCAGACTCTCCAGACGCTGCAGACGTTGCAGATGTTACAGACGTTGCAGACTCTCCAGACGCTGCAGACGTTGCAGACGCTGCAGACGCTGCAGACGTTGCAGACGCTGCAGACTCTCCAGACGCTGCAGACATTGCAGATGTTACAGACGCTGCAGACTCTCCAGACGCTGCAGACGTTGCAGATGTTACAGACGTTGCAGACTCTCCAGACGCTGCAGATGTTGCAGACGTTGCAGACGCTGCAGACGTTGCAGACGCTGCAGACTCTCCAGACGCTGCAGATGTTGCAGACGTTGCAGACTCTCCAGACGCTGCAGACTCTCCAGACGCTGCAGATGTTGCAGACGTTGCAGACTCTCCAGACGCTGCAGATGTTGCAGACGTTACAGACGCTGCAGACTCTCCAGACGCTGCAGATGTTGCAGACGTTACAGACGCTGCAGACTCTCCAGACGCTGCAGATGTTGCAGACGTTGCAGACGCTGCAGACGTTGCAGACGCTGCAGATGCTGCAGACTCTCCAGAGGCTGCAGACATTGCAGATGTTACAGACGCTGCAGACGCTGCAGACTCTCCAGACGCTGCAGATGTTGCAGACGTTACAGACGCTGCAGACTCTCCAGACGCTGCAGATGTTGCAGACGTTGCAGAAGCTGCAGACGCTGCAGTCTCTCCAGAGGCTGCAGACATTGCAGATGTTACAGACGCTGCAGACTCTCCAGACGCTGCAGATGTTGCAGACGTTGCAGACGCTGCAGACGTTACAGATGCTGCAGACTCTCCAGAGGCTGCAGACATTGCAGATGTTACAGACGCTGCAGACTCTCCAGACGCTGCAGATGTTGCAGACGTTACAGACGCTGCAGACTCTCCAGAGGCTGCAGACATTGCAGATGTTACAGACGCTGCAGACTCTCCAGACGCTGCAGATGTTGCAGATGTTACAGACGCTGCAGACTCTCCAGACGCTGCAGATGTTGCAGACGTTACAGACGCTGCAGACTCTCCAGAGGCTGCAGACATTGCAGATGTTACAGACGCTGCAGACTCTCCAGACGCTGCAGATGTTGCAGATGTTACAGACGCTGCAGACTCTCCAGACGCTGCAGATGTTGCAGACGTTACAGACGCTGCAGACTCTCCAGAGGCTGCAGACATTGCAGATGTTACAGACGCTGCAGACTCTCCAGACGCTGCAGATGTTGCAGATGTTACAGACGCTGCAGACTCTCCAGACGCTGCAGATGTTGCAGACGTTACAGACGCTGCAGACTCTCCAGACGCTGCAGATGTTGCAGACGTTGCAGACGCTGCAGATGTTACAGACGCTGCAGACTCTCCAGACCTTGCAGATGTTGCAGAGTTGCAGACGTTGCAGACGTTGCAGACTCTCCAGAGGCTGCAGATGCTGCAGATATTAGATTCTGGCGTCGCTCCGGATGCCTTCGTTCACTCCGCCCCCACATTATCCAGCTTTTATGAGCTGGAAACTCATATATAAACTCGTATATTATTAAAAAATAATTAATTATAATCATTATTTAACTTTCCTAAACTCCAGCTCCTATAAAAACTTTATATGAAAAGTTTTTTACATATGATCTAAATGTCAGAAACTAGCGGTCGAGCTGAATCCCACAGGACTGAAACACCACGACCGACAGAACTTTCGTCTTTCTTCACTGCAGCTTTTAAAACCCGAGACAACAAACGTGAACTTTGAAGTTAGTCCACTTTGAAAAACAGAATTAAAGTCTCACCCGGAGTAAAGAGCGGCAAAGATGAAGATGGTGAAGACGAGGAGCAGCAGGGCCTTCATCGTTAACCCTGAAAAACAAACACAACCAGAATCGAACTGAGCTTTTATTTTGACACCTCGGACTTCTTGGTGCTGCGTTCAGGTCGGCTGGGAACCTACAGCGCTGCAGGGCCACGGGCTCCGGCGACGCCCGGCAGCAGCAGGAGCCGGCGTAGAACGGCGAAGGAGGCGGGACCTCGGAGAGTCCGCTCAGCGTCTGGGTGAAGCGCTGCTTTGATTGGCAGATCTCTGAGCAGATCTCCTCCTGGATGAGCATCGGGGGCGGGGCCTCCTTGTCAGGAGGAGGCGGGACCTCGGTGGGGTCTGGGGGAGAAGTTTAAGAAGAACAAACAGGTTTAAGTCAATGAATGTGGACATTTCTCTGTTCTAGTTTTGGTTGTGGAGCATTTCCAAAAGCAGATGATTCAAATATACAGATATCTGGTAAATAAAGTCTTTTTTTTTTTTTTTTTCGGGGGAGTTGGAGATCCACCCACCGTACATGAAGCTGCGACTGTCATCCAGCTCGGTGCTGTTCAGTCTGGACCACAGCGACTCCTCCAGGACTGGAGGACCCTCCTGGCTCCTCCTCACCCAGTCCAGACATCCGCCCTGGTTCCGGTCCAGGTCCAGATCCAGATCCAGGTCCTGGTCCTGGCCGTGTCCCGTCCCAAACACGCCCCTGAAGACCTTCTCGCCCAGCCAGGACTGGCAGCTCTCCGTCATGTCGCTCAGCAGGCGAACCAGAGAGCTGCGAGGCCTCCGTCTGCGTCGGAAAACCCTGGAAGAGGAAGAGCGACGTCCATGTTCACGTAAAAGATTTTTTTATTTCATATCAGTGCTCCCTCCGGGACCGGATTGTAAAACTCCTCGCCGAGCCTCAGCGAGTTACGTAACAGACCGCAGACGTCGCCGCGTGTTTACGGAGAAACGTTCGACAACACCAGCGCCTCCTAGCAACCGAGCCCGATGACATCACACCCTGAAGGATTTACAGCTCTTAAAAGCCGCCCGACGCGCTCTGACTGACAGCTGGAGATGACCTCACCACTGTTAAAAACCCGTTTCTGTGACATCATCCATCCAGAGCAGAGCGGTTCAGTCCTTTAGCCAACATGGCGGTTTGGTCACGATTGTTTCCTTCTGCTGGGAACACAAAATATTCAGCAGAGCTCCACTCAAACCATGTGGAATAAGTGACGTTCATTTCTTTTCTTCACACTTGATGCACACTAGCAGTGAGTATTAGCGAGAACCTCGCAATACGATATGTATCATGATTCTTGGGTCACAATACGATATTATCACGATATCTTGATATACAGCTGTAAAACGTCCGTGTCTCAAAAAAAAAGAAAAAAAGAGATTTGGCAATATATCGCGATTTTCAGCTGTCCAATATAATATCGATTTTCAGCTCCTAATAATGATTTTTCATTGCTGTCAGTATGTTGTAATGGTTACTGAAATGTGCAAAAACACAAATAATGACAGAGCATCTCTTTGTTGCCCGTCGACCGTTGCTGACCCAGTTTTTTTTTTCTTCTTCTGCTGTTTACGCCTGTATCTCGGTCCAGTGAGGGCGGACTGACGAGCGTCTGTTCTGTTGGGGTTAGGGGTGTGAATAAAAAATTGATTTGGCAATATATTGCGATTTTCGGTCGCCCAATATAATATCGATTTTTCAGGTCCCTAATAGGGGTGAGTATTGGCAAGGACCTCGCAATACGATGTGTATCATACTTGGGTCACTGTATGATATTATCGTGATATCCTGATATATCGCGATATTCTACCAAGTTAATATCAAAATTAAAAGTAGAGATGAAAAATCAAGTTGCTGTATATGTTCATCAGATGATATTGATCATTCAGAGGACAAATTGAGTCAAAACTATTTGCTTCAAAACAACCTATATATTGTTTATTATTAGTGTTTTTGCACATTTAAGTTACCATTAGAACATACTGACACAAATCTAAAAAAATCGATATTAGGAGCTAAAAAATCGATATTATATCGGGCTGCTGAAAATCGCGATAAATTGCCAAATCGATTTTTTATACATATACAGAAACTTGATTTTTCATCTCTACTTTTAATTTTACATTAACTGGGCAGAATATTACAATATATCGTGATATGGTGATAATATCGTATCATGACCCAAGTATCATGATACATATCATATTGCGAGGTCCTAATCATGGGTGACGTTCAGAGATATAGCAGTCTAATGTGACGCAGTGTCCGAAGATCCAGGGGTACTTAAGGATGTCAAACTATTTTTTTTGTTTTGTTAACCCAGATGTTCTGAGACCTGAAACACCTGGAGGATCCGACGCAGCTGAAGGGCTCATTTGAAATGATAGACGATCAGTCTGCAGGAACAGATGCATTAGATTATTTTTGCGGCTAAAGCTGGTGCTGAACTGGACCGCCTGGACCTTCGTCGATGTCAGTATTGATCAGCAGAAGCCTTCATCGGGGCTTCGCCCCAGTTCTGAAGCTTTATATTGTCGCTGTGCTGTTATGAGTAAAATCACAGAAGTCTCATCTTTCCGTGGACCTGAACGCCTCACGCCTGTGCGGTTAATCACAGCTGGAAGCGGCCGCCAATCAAACTGCTCGTGTTTCTCACCTGACCAGGTTCTCCTTGTACGACACGCTGGTTTTGCACGGCGTCAGCGACACGTTTCCGTCCTCGTCCCAGGAGAAGCTGTCCTCCGTGACATCGTAGTAGCCGTTGGTGAGGAGGCGCGGCGAGCGGCGGTAGCAGCAGGGGCCACCGCCGTCCGCCGGGGAGGCGCAGACGTAGGAGGAGTCGGGGGAGAGGAGGGACAGGTCGAGGCTGCAGAGACAGTTGGGGGACAGTTATGGTGACAGACCCCCGACAGATCACCCCGGAACCACAACAGCTACTGGTCCAGCCAATCACAGCGAGGGGGCGGGGTTTAAGCTCATCCATATGAAGTGGGGGTGGGGCTTGGGAGAGTTCTTGATTGGTCCTGTTTTCGTTCAAATATCAACAGATGTGACATCATCTAGGAATCACTTATCCTGCCTTTAATCGGCTGGAAATGCATTTAACTCACTTTTAACTGTTAGCTCCCCCTGTTCATCTGCTGTTACTATGACAACCAACCAGTTACACCCAGATCCCTTCAGTTTGCAGCAGGTGGCTGAGAGGCAGATTTTTACTTTTGAGTTGGTTTTCTTACCTCCGGCAGGAGTGACTGCTCCGCAGCCTCCGTTTGATCGGAGAACCTGAACAGAGAGAGTCAGAACAGGTGGAGTTCAGAAACAGGTGGAGCTCAGAAACAAACAGGTGGAGAAAAGAAACAGGTGGAGCTCAGAAACAAAAGGTGGAGCTCAGAAACAACAGGTGGAGAAAAGAAACAGGTGGAGTTCAGAAACAACAGGAGGAGCTCAGAAACAACAGGTGGAGAAAAGAAACAGGTGGAGCTCAGAAACAACAGGAGGGGCTCAGAAACAACAGGTGGAGAACAGAAACAACAGGTGGAGCTAAGAAACAGGTGGAGTTTAGAAACAACAGGTGGAGTTGAGAAACAGGTGGAGTTCAGAAGCAACAGGTGGAGTTGAGAAACGGGTGGAGTTCAGAATCAGGTGGAGTTCAGAAACAGGTGGAGTTGAGGAACAAGTGGAGTTGAGGAACAAGTGGAGTTCAGAATCAGGCAGAGGTCAGAAACAACAGGTGGAGTTGAGAAACAGGAGGAGCTCAAAAACAGGCGGAGCTCAGAAACAGGTGGAGCTCAGAAACAGGTGGAGCTGAGAAACAGGTGGAGTTCAGAAACAGGTGGAGCTGAGAAACAACAGGTGGAGCTCAGAAACAGGTGGAGTTCAGAAACAGGTGGAGCTCAGAAACGGGTGGAGTTGAGAAACAGGTGGAGCTCAGAAACAACAGGTGGAGAAAAGAAACAGGTGGAGTTCAGAAACAACAGGAGGAGCTCAGAAACAACAGGTGGAGAAAAGAAACAGGAGGGGCTCAGAAACAACAGGTGGAGAACAGAAACAACAGGTGGAGCTAAGAAACAGGTGGAGTTAGAAACAACAGGTGGAGTTAGAAACAGGTGGAGTTCAGCAACAGGTGGAGTTGAGAAACGGGTGGAGTTCAGAATCAGGTGGAGTTCAGAAACAGGTGGAGTTGAGGAACAAGTGGAGTTGAGGAACAAGTGGAGTTCAGAATCAGGCAGAGGTCAGAAACAACAGGTGGAGTTGAGAAAAGAGGGCTCAAAAACGGAGCTCAGAAACAGGTGGAGCTCAGAAACAGTGGAGACAGGTGGAGTTCAGAAACAGGTGGAGCTGAGAAACAAGGTGGAGCTCAGAAACAACAGAAACAGTGGAGCTCAGAAACAGTGGAGTTGAGAACAGGTGGAGCTGAAACAGGTGGAGCTCAGAAACAGGTGGAGTTAGAAACAGGTGGAGCTCAGAAACAGGTTCAGAAACAGGTTGAGAAACAGGTGGAGTTGAGAAACAGGTGGAGTTGAGAAACAACAGATGGAGTTGAGAAACAGGTGGAGTTGAGAAACAACAGATGGAGTTGAGAAACAGGTGGAGTTGAGAAATAGGAGGAGCTCAAAAACAGGCGGAGCTCAGAAACAGGTGGAGCTCAGAAACAGTGGAGTCAGAAACAGGTGGAGTTGAGAAACAAACAGATGGAGTTGAGAAACAGGTGGAGTTGAGAGAAAACAGGTGGAGCTCAAACAGGTGGAGTTCAGAAACAGGTGGAGCTCAGAAACAGGTGGAGTTCAGAAACAGGTGGACAGGTGGAGTTCAGAAACAGGTGGAGTTGAGAAACAGGTGGAGTTGAGAAACAGGTGGAGTGGAAAAACTGAGAAACAGGTGAGAAAACAGGTGGAGTTGAGAAACAGGTGGAGCTCAGAAACAGGTGGAGCTGAGAAACAGGTGGTTCAGAAACAGGTGGAGCTGAGAAACAACAGGTGGAGCTCAGAAACAGGTGGAGTTCAGAAACAGGTGGAGCTCAGAAACAGGTGGAGTTGAGAAACAGGTGGAGTTGAGAAACGGTGGAGTTGAGAACAGATGGAGTTGAGAAACAGGTGGAGTTGAGAAACAACAGTGGAGTTGAGAAAAAGGGGAGTGAGAAACAGGTGGAGTTGAGAACAGGTGGAGCTCAGAAACAGAGGTGGAGCTCAAAACAGGGGGAGCTCAGAAACAGGTGGGAGCTGAGAAACAACAGGTGGAGCTCAGAAACAGGTGGAGTTCAGAAAACAGGTGGAGCTCAGAAACAGGTGGAGAAAACAGGTGGAGTTGAGAAACAGGTGGAGTTGAGAACAAACAGTGGAGTTGAGAAACAGGTGGAGTTGAGAAACAACAGATGGAGTTGAGAAAAAAACAGGTGGAGTTGAGAAACAGGAGGAGCTCAAAAACAGGCGGAGCTCAGAAACAGGTGGAGCTCAGAAACAGGTGGAGTTCAGAAACAGGTGGAGTTGAGAAACAACAGATGGAGTTGAGAAACAGGTGGAGTTGAGAAACAACAGGTGGAGCTCAGAAACAGGTGGAGTTCAGAAACAGGTGGAGCTCAGAAACAGGTGGAGTTCAGAAACAGGTGGAGCTCAGAAACAGGTGGAGTTCAGAAACAGGTGGAGTTGAGAAACAGGTGGAGTTGAGAAACAACAGATGGAGTTGAGAAACAGGTGGAGTTGAGAAACAACAGGTGGAGTTGAGAAACAGGTGGAGTTGAGAAACAGGTGGAGTTGAGAAACAGGTGGAGCTGAGAAACAGGTGGAGCTGAGAAACAGGTGGAGTTCAGAAACAGGTGGAGCTGAGAAACAACAGGTGGAGCTCAGAAACAGGTGGAGTTCAGAAACAGGTGGAGCTCAGAAACAGGTGGAGTTGAGAAACAGGTGGAGTTGAGAAACAGGTGGAGTTGAGAAACAACAGATGGAGTTGAGAAACAGGTGGAGTTGAGAAACAACAGATGGAGTTGAGAAACAGGTGGAGTTGAGAAACAGGTGGAGTTCAGAAACAGGTGGAGCTCAGAAACAGGTGGAGTTCAGAAACAACAGGTGGAGTTGAGAAACAGGTGGAGTTCGGGAGTCAGGGGAGGTTCCTGAGGAGGAAACTGCACTGACAGGAATGTTACAGGACCAGAAAGGTTTCAGGGGTCAAAGGTTGCAGCGTGCGATGGAGACGTACTTGTAACGGCTCCGGAGAAGAACAGAGACATGGTTCCTCCGCAGGGCGTCGTCCTCCGTCGCTCTGTGGGAGACACCACAGACCGACACCCAGCGGTGAGACACAGGGTGAGACATGGGTGAGACGCGGGCGAGGCACGGCGAGAAACGGGCGAGATGCGGGAGAGACACAGGCAAGACACGGGCGAGAAACGGTTGAGACGCGAGCGAGACACGGGCGAGACACGGGCGAGACACGGGTGAGACATGGGCGAGACTCGGGCGAGACGCTGGCGAGACACGGTTGAGACATGGGCGAGACACGGTGAGACATGGGTGAGACATGGGCGAGACACGGGCGAGACGCTGGCGAGACACGGTTGAGACACGGGTGAGACATGGGTGAGACGCGGGCGAGGCACGGCGAGAAACGGGCGAGATGCGGGAGAGACACAGGCAAGACACGAGCGAGAAACGGTTGAGACGCGAGCGAGACACGGGTAAGACACGGGCGAGACGCTGGCGAGACACGGGTGAGACATGGGCGAGACACGGGCGAGACGCTGGCGAGACACGGGCGAGATGCAGGCAAGACACGGATGAGACATGGGCGAGACGCTGGCGAGACGTGGGCGAGACACAGGCAAGACACGAGCGAGAAACGGTTGAGACGCGAGCGAGACACGGGTAAGACACGGGCGAGACGCTGGCGAGACACGGGTGAGACATGGGCGAGACACGGGCGAGACACGGGCGAGATGCAGGCAAGACACGGATGAGACATGGGCGAGACACGGGTGAGACGCTGGCGAGACACGGGTGAGACATGGGCGAGACACGGGTGAGACGCTGGCGAGACACGGGTGAGACATGGGCGAGACACGGGCGAGATGCAGGCAAGACACGGATGAGACATGGGCGAGACACGGGTGAGACATGGGCGAGACACGGGCGAGATGCAGGCAAGACACGGATGAGACATGGGCGAGACACGGGTGAGACGCTGGCGAGACACGGGTGAGACATGGGCGAGACACGGGCGAGACGCTGGCGAGACATGGGCGAGATGCAGGCAAGACACGGATGAGACATGGGCGAGACACTGGCGAGACGTGGGCGAGACGCGGGCGAGACAGGTGTGAGAAACGGGCGAGAAACGGTTGAGACGCAGGCGAGACATGGGCGATAGGGTTGGGAATTGAGAACCGATTCTGTGTGTTTCAATTCCATGGAATCGTTTGGCAGTTTATCCAGCGATTCTCTTATCGATTCCAATCAGCACGAATTTCACGTAATTTACACAAGTTACGCACAGTCAATTCCAGAAATCACTTACGTGATTAAGTTACGTTGGTTTAGCACCCCCATTGCAGTTGTAAACAACAATGGCGCCCACCAGGTTCAAACGCTCCAAAGTTTGGTTTCACTTCACCAAAGAAAGATGGCAACAAGGCAACTAGCAGTCATTGTAAAGTGGAGATAACAGCGTCGGGAGGGAACACGGCTAACATGCAGAAACATTTGAACACACAACATGTGATAACGAGTGTCGTGTTTTTGACGCTTCAGACTGATGGATCTCAACCCAGCAGCAGTAGCCAAGCTAAGATCACCTCTGGTAACTCTGGTTAGTAGCTATCCCGCTGCCTATGTGCTTCTTTGTAAAACACGCTATAACATTAGCGCTATGCTATTAAACGAATGCCTTCTGCATTACATTTAGAAGATGACCGTGATGAGAGAGAGAGTCTGGCTGGTTCAGAGGCTGGAAGACATGATTATTTTACTGCAAAAGAATTGTTAATTCTTCATAGTATTTGCAGATTTGTACTATGCACTGTTCCGTTGTATTTGATAGTATTTATCTTTCTTTATTAATATTTTTGAGAGCTTAGTGAGCTCATATATCCTTTTTTCACTTCTAAGTGTAAAAAATTTGATGCTAATAAAACCGTTTGTTCTCCTTTTTTCCCCAAATTAGAATCGATAAGAGAATTGAAGAGAATTAAAACTAAACTGATTCAAAGAGACAACATCAGCTGCTTATGACTTAAAAAGCAGGAACCTTCTGGAATGAAAGAGTTTAAAAGGTGATTCTGGTTCAGCTCTGAACAAACCTGCTCCTCTGAAGCTCGTCAGACCAGATAATCCCCCGCTGAGCCGATCAGAGTCTCAGGACTCCACAGATTAACTGCTCCCATATAAAACCTGATCCAGACTGGACCGGACCGGAGCCGGACGCCTGGGAAAGTTTATTCCAGAACCGTACCTTGAACCGGTTCCTGCTCAGATGAGTTTCAGCGACGTCTGTCCTCTCATCCTGCAGCAGCCTGAGAACAAAAACAGAGAAAACCAGCCAGGCTGTGACTCTGAGATCATGTTTCCTGTTAACCCTTCGTCCGCTGGAAGGACTCCATGTCCCCTCAGATACCGAGAGAAAAAAACTGAAAGAACTTTTCTTTTCCTTGTTTACACAGCAGCACTAACGAATAAATCCATTTATGGCTCAGAGCCATTTACTTTGGATAAATCCTGAATGAATTCTGGCTTATTTGAACTTTTCCTGAGTTTCTGTGGGTTTCAGATTTCTGGACAACAGAGGAGCTCTGACGACTGACATCCGGTTAAAATATCAGAGAGATCGTTTGGCATTAATTAAAAGTTTGATCACTTTATTTGAAGCACGATTAACACAAACCTTTCACTTGTGTTTAAAGCGGTCACAGATAGGGGTGTGAAAAAAAATCGATTTGGCAATATATCGCGATATAATAATGATTTTTCAGTTGCTAATATCTTTGTTTTTTATTGGTTACTAATAGTTACTTAAATGTACAAAAACACTGATAATAAACAATAAATATGTTGTTTTGAAGCAAACAGTTTTGACTCAGTTTGTCCTCTGAATGATCAATATCATCTGATGAACATATACAGCAACTTGATTTTTCATCTCTACTTTGAATTTTGATATTAACTGGGTAGAATATCGCAATATATCAGGATATCGCGATAATATCGTACAGTGACCCACGTATCATGATACATATCGTATTGCGAGGTCCTTGCCATTACGCTCTAAATGTGCAAAAACACTAATAATAAACAATAAATAGGTTGTTTTGAAGCAAATACTTTTGACTCAATTTGTCCTCTGAATGATTAATATCATCTGATGAACATATACAGCAACTTGATTTTTTATCTATACTTTTAATTTTGATATTAACTGGGTAGAATATCGCGATATCACGATAATATCGTATTGTGACCCAAGTATCATGATACATATCGTATTGCGAGGTCATTGCCAATACTCTCGTACGTCCCTTCAGCGTGGCCGTCTACTGTCATATCGCGATATCATGGTAATATCATACCGTGACCCACGTATCATGATACACATCCTATTGCGAGGTCCTTGCCAATACTCAGCCCTATTAGGAGCTGAAAAATCGATATTATATTGGGCATCCGAAAATCGCGATATATTGCCAAATCAATTTTTTTTTCACACCCCAAACCCCGACCGAACAGTCTCACCAGGAACGGCGGGAGGTTTTCCCGCCGCCGTTCGTGGTCAGTCTGCACCCTCACTGGACTGAGATACAGGCGTAAACAGCAGAAGAAGAAAAAAAAAACTGGGTCAGCAACGGTCGACGGGCAACAAAGAGATGCTCTGTCGTACAGCGAATGAAGGGGGAGGAGGCTTCAAAATAAAAGCCCGTTTAATCAGTGCAGCCCTGTAAATGCAGAGTTTAAATTCGTTAAAGCCACAACTGTCAGACACAGACGTGCGTCTTTGATAATGACTCCTGATAAACTGACATTTCTCCTTTCAGAATCACAAAAGTTCACTTAAAAATAAGAAAGACGTGCAAAAAATAGCTGCAATAACATTCAAATTGTGGGGAAGAAAATACTGAAATTAAGGGACGTCGTTTAATCTCAAACTAACGACCGGATTCAGGGCCTTTTCTGCTTAAATATATTAATTAATTGATTAAAAGAAAGAAAAAAGAAATAAAGCTAACGTGAGAGTGAAAGCAGCAGAAACGCAGCTGTGCTGTCCCAGATGAGACCTCTCAGTCGATGATATTTAACTTTCACCCCCACAAGTGTCATCTTTTGGACTCTTCCCAGGCTTTCTTTCCCATCATGCCTTGCATCAGCAGCTCTGCCGGAGCTGCTGATGTTGGAGGAAAACGCGTCAGGATGCCTGGACCAGGACCACCCCCTGGACCAGAACCCCCCCCCCCAGGAGACCCCCACCAGACCCCCCCCAGCTCCTCCCCAGCTCCTCCTTTAAATGTGCTCAAAGCGAACATTTAAAGGGAAACTTTAGAGCTTTTTCTTTTCCATTATCAGTTTTCTTCCCATTGATCATTTCATCCAACTCTTTAAATGCGTAATTTTTTTTTTTTTTTTACTTTTGAAGTTTCAGTTTTGTTCTGACTGAATGATCTCATCTCTGTTCACGTGATGCTCCTAAACTCTAAATTAGAGCTCATTATTAACATGATTTCATCATTTTAATGCTCCAGCTGCATCTTCAGGCTATTTTTAGTAACAGTCCGGCGGTATTTCCATGATGAAGTATGTCTGGTATGTGTTTTAAAGCAGTCCAGCATATAAAAACTCTTAAAAGTTCATTAACAGCGAGTCTTTTGGTGTAAATATTAAAAAATAAGAGGGAAGAAACGGGTGAAATTCTGCATTTCCTGTCAAATAAACGTGAAAATGTTTTAATAAAATAAGGCTGAGTTAAAGAAAAAAAAGCTTTCCTTAGTTTAGTGAAAGGTAAAAAATTAAAGCAGCACTTATTTAGAGTAGTTTCCGTATTTTTGAGCAGGTTTCAGCGCAGAAAAGCAGACAAAGAGGAAAATAACGGGACTGAGCTGAACTCACCGCTTTCCTTTACTCCGGACTTCTCCAGCAAAAGTTCCCAGAAAGATATTTTAAAAAATCCTCTCCGGTTTGTTAAATGTTCCTCCTTTTGTGTTGAGGTGATAAATATGTTGTTTTTATCGGCTGAAGACCCGCAGCTGTCAGAGCCCCGCCCACCGGAGCATCCGGATGCTGTCAGGTTAGACAACACGGCTTCCGGTCCGCCATTTCAAAATAAGAACATGCAGTTGAGCAACATGTACACGAGTGAGGATTAGATTTACGCTCACCCACGTTATTGCTTGTTTTATCTAATCAGCCAGTCACGTGGCAGAAAACTCAACATTTATTCATGTAGACGTGGCTGAGACGAGCCGTTGAAGTTCAATCCAGCGTAATAACGCGGGAAAAAAAGAGGATTTAACTGACTCTGAACATGTCATGGTTGTCAGTGTTTCAGAAACTGCTGATCTACTGGGATCTTTTACAACCATCTCCAGGGTTTCCAGAGGATGGTCCCAGATGTGGGACCTTCTTTCTATATTATCAATATATAAATAAGTTTAGTTTGAAAATATTTGCATCTAAATAACAAAAGTGAGACATCGAGTTAGACATCTAAAAACAGGAATTAATTAACCACCGCTTCCTCAACTTCTGTATAAGTTTCATGTTTTATTTTTAAATATTACAACATAAAAAAGGGTAAATATTTCAGTTTCATAGACTTCCATGAACTTCCCATGCTCCACCGACAGGTCCTGCAGTCTTCTCAACTTAGCCGTCACTTTAATGTGCAAGCTCACCTTTTATTTTGAATCGCAGCACGTTCCGGTGGGTCCTTAATATGATTTGAATCGGATTAAATTCCCACAAACACGTTAAATTGGCTCCACCCTCCGTTCCTCCGGTGACCGAACCTCTCAAATGTATTTAAACACGTTTGTGAGCTGTAAAGTTTTCAAAGTGAAACATTAAATAAATGAATCGCAGCGCTGGCGACATCTAGTGGGGATTTCCTTCAAATGCGATTATTAACTGCTTCATATTTTACTTCAGTGACACGTGAAGACAGATTTTCAATCGTATCAAAATTTATTTACAAAAAAAAAAAGACAAATATAAAAATAAATTAAATATTTGGAACTGAAATTCTTTGATGAGTAAACGAGACTGAACCACGGATGGGTCCAGAACCAGAATGGGCCGTGTTAAACGTAGGGCCCGGCGGACGGCTCGGGGATGTTGGCGGCGTGCATGTCCCGCGTCATGTCGGACTTCTCCTTGAGCTTGGCCTGCAGCAGCGTGTGCTCCACCACGCCGATCCTCACGTCCATCTGGATGATCTCCTGCTTCAGCCTGGTCAGACTCTGCTTGATCCTCACCACCGGAGCTGGGGGGGACAGAGATGGTCAGATCGACACCGGACCATCGTCAGACGACCACAGCGGTGGCGTTCTGCCTCACCTCCGTCAGACATGCTGCTGCCTTTCTCCTCCATCTCCTGCTTCACCTTCTCCAGCTCCTCGCTCACCTGAAACCCAGCAGACGTCACTCAGAATAAATCTGGAACTGGGACGTCTGGGCTTCCACAGGAACTAGTTACTGGTCACAGGACCTTCTCAGTCTAGGTCACATGTGTCGGGCCAAATGTGGCCCACCACGTCCTTTTATGTAGCCCTCGAGAACTTGTGCATTATTGGCTTAAATTTAAAACCATAAACTACATCTCCCATAATGCATTTCATCGTTACCCACAACGATAATAGTACTAGTGTTATATATCTGGTGATTCGTTCACTGACCTCAGCCAGGACTCTGGTCTTCTCCATCACTCCTCCGCTGGCCTCCTGGTAGCGCTCCTTGGCCTGACGGAGAGAAATGTTTTTAATTTTTCTGTTCGGTTCTTTTCAGGCACCGTCCTCCACCTCCCGGCTGACGGGTGGAGCGGGCGCTCACCTCGCTGAGCATGGCCTGGGCGCTGCGGTACTCCTGGACCAGGTGCTCCAGCTGGTTGTTCATGTACTTCTCCCTGCTGGTCACCTTCTCCAGAGTCTTCCCGATGTCCTCGTGCAGCTTGTCCAAGTAGCTCTGCGGTGACAGAGGACACGTTCCCATGACGGCACTTCTGTCGTCGTTCACACAGACATATTTAATAAAAACTAGGGCTTAATGCATTATTATCACTTTAACAAATGTTGCATGTTGCTCACATGCTTTTGTTTTGAAAAGTCTGTTACCGGCTGCTAAGGAACCGGAAAACAAATGACAGATGACAGGAACGGTATGCGCGGACTGTATGATGACGAACCCTTCTTGAATCGTAGGTTACGACTGATGCGGGTGGACATACGAGTGCGTCGAAGACCTACAATTTAAATGTGAATTTTAGAAAGTAAAAGGTTATTAAGTTATAAGTGAAACAATGTGAAACTGAGTCAAGCCAATTAATCTGATTCATTTAACAACCATTTAATTCAGTAAAGGGCAAAAAAAAACAACAGAAATTGCAACTTTTTCATCATTTTTGTTTAAAACAATGGCAAATTAAGTTATATGAAATATATATTTCATTTAGTCTTGACTCGTCTCCTCTTTAACATATTTGCAGAGGTAGTTATTATGTTATTAGATGTTATTACCCTGAATGTGTCATTAAAAAAGGGAACCATTACATTCAGAGAAAACATCCATCCTTTGAGCTGATCAGACAAACGTTTCTTGAACTCTGGAGCTGTTGATGCTAATTGGAAACGGGCAGTTTTTTTAAAGTGTTTTGATCAATGGCTCCTTTTTTTTTTTTTTTTTTTAACAAAGACGTACGCGCGGTTGAGCGATCGTAAATGACAAATCGTGCTCTGCAAAAATTGAGCACAAATGTATTTTCAAGTCACAAACAGATCAGTTATCGTGGCCGCTAGTCCGCTGTAGCTGTTGCTAGCGGTTAACGGCTTGTGTGTTGGAGCGCGCGGACAGCTGCGTTATGCCCGGCGTCTCCTTTGTGACGTCCAGTGTTGTACCTGAACGCGTTTATTGAACGAAAACTAGTTCATATTTTTCGCGAACGTGAACTGAATGCACTCTCTTTCTCCTTCACCAGCGGGGGGCGTGAACAAGTTCATTTGGGCAGTTGTGAACGACGCTCTTTCAAAGTTCACGCACGGTCAAAACCGTTCCAGGTTTCCAGCGAACCCCATTTAAAATCCACCACAAACGAGCCTGATATGTATCTGAGGAAATCAATCAAACATGGCAACACAGCTGTCGCTGCTGTCACGCTAACAATCACGTCATCAAACGTTTAAAACGATCATGAAGGAAGATGATCGTGAAATGAACTATTTAGTTCATTTTTTTGAAATAGTGAACTGAACTAGTTCATTTTAATTTAGAAATTAAAAAGTGAACTTGCCCAACCCTGGTCGACGTTGAAGAGCTTTTTTTGCTGCTAGTTGCACAGACTAGCTTGTTGGAGCACAACACACAAAAACAGGTACCAGGCTCCTGAAGCTTCTGGTACCCAAATGGCTAACCATGGCTAACCAGAGACACTTGAATGTTGCCTCCATTGGAACAACCACCGGCTCACCTCTGATGGTGCGTTCAAGACCACTCAGAGATACGTGTTTGTGTGTATGTGTTTTTTTTCCCCCCCTGAATCATAGTCAAACGCCAGAGATCCGGCACGGCGCCTGAATACTTTAAGCCTTGGTTTTGTTTTGCTGTTAATACTTCCTCATAAATGATTTAGGGGTTCATGATAGCTATCGGGCCTATATCAGGAAATTATGATTCAAGTCCGATATCACGACGAATAGCCCCGACGGCAGTGTCTCCCTCCCTCTGAGTCTTAAATGACCGGCAGTGAATGTTATATTCAAGTAACGTCGGCATTATCAGAAAAACGATTTCTCAATCAGGAAAATCAAGAATACCTCCTCATGCCAGAAAACAACTCGTTAACTCGGTCATAATTTTGGTAGTTGCTGATTTAATTGATATTCCCAGTATTCTCCCACATGTTACACATAAAAAAGAAAAAAATAGAAAAGGCTGAAAGAACGACTAGCAAACGAGGAAACATCGGAATTTACGTTACACCTTGAATGCAGCCTGCAGCACAGCGTACTGATCACAACAAACATGGTGGCGTGGAACTTCGTTAAAGTTTCAGAAGAAGATAGTTTGGTGGTTATTTGTGACGAATCCTCTGAGTTAATTCTACGAGGAGGGAAGCACAAGCTTTAATACATAAAACCTGATCAGCCACCTACAACATAACAATCGCTTCCATGGAGTTTTGAAATCGCACTAACGTGAGCTAACAGAAGCTAATGCTAACATGCACAAGCCAGCAGCAGTCTCTCCTCTCCCTCATTCCTCTCATCTAAAGCTTCCATGAGATTAAAAAATAAAAACTACTGAACCTCATTTACTTTAATTAAAGGTATTAATTTAAATGGAACCACAAGCCAAAATCCTTTAAATGTTCATCTTTTTCAGTTAGTAATTATTTTTTATATCAGTCAGTAATGAACCTTATTTAAGTTAATGTGAGATATCAAATAGGTTTGTTTGATAGATTTATGGAAATATTTGAGAGGCTTGACAATAGTTTTTCATTGGAAAAAATAAATATATATTCATTTAAAGAGTCAAAACTGTTTTTGATTTTGTTCATAGTATTAATGTAATGATCTTAGGTATATGTGTGTGTTATCGATTATTGGTTTTAAAAAACAGTTATCGTGCATCCCTAAAATGATTCATTTCTAATGTTTCTTTTTTCTTTAACACATATAATGAAACAGAAGTGGATCAAATCGATCAGCTCCAGCAGCATCACGGACGCCCTGATGTCTCGATGAAGCGGGTCAGCGAACGCACCGTGGCCTCTTTGAGAGAAGACTTGATTCCATCTTGGTGTTGGTGCATCTGGTCCACGTGGATCCTCCAGTCCTACAGAACAACAGGGAGCATGATGGGAAACTACGGTCTCCATGATGTGAACCTTCAACCGCCGTCCTCCATTTTGAACGATAACAGCTGGATTTCACCTTGTTGTCGGTCCTGATGGTGACTTTGAGCTGCGGCAGGACCCTCTCCACCTCCAGCATCCACTCCGCCGAGTCCAGCGCCGACTCCAGGATCTCGTCCGGTTTGGACGACGGTTTTGTTTCCTGCCAGACGACGGGATCCAGTTTCAGAGCGAAGAACTACAACAACGGCTGCGCCGAGAGGAAACAACAACAAATCTGCTCTCACGGTGTGAGTGGTTCGTAACTTCAGAGCCTCCAGGTCCATCCCAGCCTCCTCCTCCTCCTCCTCAGCTTCCTCCTGAAGACACAGAAAAACTAATTCAGATGCAGATCTAGAATAGATCTGCAGTTGAATAGAACCGGGTCACCCACCGTCATCTCCTCCGCTCTGCTGAGGGTCAGCTCTGCGTCGTCCTCCATCACACACTCTTCTTCTGTGCTTTCTGATGGGTAGTTCGGTCTGAAAAGAAAAAAAAAAGGCCAAAACTACAAGACCCATCAGCCCCAAGAAAAAGCTCTTCTGATGTTGTCATGTGACCAGGAAAAGTCCAATTAATTTATGAATGAGAGGAAACTGAGCTTTAAAAACTATAATAATAAAACAAATGCTGAATGTTTCAAAACGATGGCAGACAGGAAGTGTGAACCTCACGGAGAAAGAAAAGATCAAACGCTGGAAGACCTTTTGAAGGTGAAGCCCCTCCCCCTCAGGGCCTCCTCAGCCAGGCGGTCCAGAACCACGCAGACGTGTTCGCCTGAGCCCGACTTCAGCTTGGAGGGCGGGAAGTCCACCTTCACGCCCTAACACACGCACACACACACACACACAGGGATGACGGCAGTTAAAACTGAGCTCTGTGTGACAGCAGCTGATGACGAGTGTTTGTGGGCGGGGCCAGAAACGCTGAAATTATTTATTCATTCTCGATAACGGCGTGACGTCACGAACCATGAGATCGGCCTAGGTTACAGCGCGAATGGGCAAACAACATTGGATCCAGCTCGCTCCAGCTTGTATTCGCTCGCAGTTTCTTTTGCTATTTCGTGTCTTTATTGTTTTTTTTTTACTTTGTTTGGCGATAGTCACGGGTGCCTGTGGTGGCGATCACGGCTTACCAATATCAGAATGAGTTGAAGCCAGAGGCTTTAGCGAGGTATTAAAGCCAAATTGGATTCACTAATTCGCTATTTTTCCGATGTGTATCATCAGTGTTAATATTATACTATAATAACTCCATGGTGAAATATTGCTGCTGGGGACCTGCAACAGTGACTCGAGGTGTCCAGAACGTTTGGAGGGACATTTTTATTCTCTTTCCCAAACCAAAACAAACGCTGGAGAATGCAGGTTGTATGTTCAGTTATGTGTTCGTCCACATAATCAACTGAACGTGGGAAAAGTTTCAAAGCACACCTACATTTGCTCAAAGGTAAGTTTAATTTGTTTATTAGATGACTGATTTAACCACCGTTTAGTAAAAATAATTATATGATTTAGCAGCAGGGAGGGTGATGAGTTCTCTGTTAGCATTAGCTCCGGTCCAACACCAGAGCTATGTTAACATCAAACAGTCACAGCATTGTATTAATATAATTAATAAAGTGACGTTAACATCACTAGCCTCACCTTATACCTAACAAAATAAATATCCAGGGCCAAATATATTTGTAGACAACGAGGTAGGCTTATAGCTGGCTAGCGAGCTCAGGTCCATAGTGGAGAAATCATTGACACTGTGGACCAGAGCTAATGCTAACGGAGATATGTTTTCATTCATCACCCTCCCTGCTGCTAAATCATATTACTTTTACTAAATTGTTCCCTTTCCCTTGGGAAAAGAAATAAAAAATGCCCCATCCAAACGAGTCACTGTTGCAGGTTCCTAGTAACTTTTTTTTTTTTTTTTTTTTACCGGACCTCAACGATCTATAATGGGGCCTCCCCAAACACGTCAAAAAATATTAGATCTAAACATAGAAATTAAAAACTAAAATATCTTGAAAAAATCCGATTTCTTACCTGTTCTTACTGAACAAACATATGCGTAGTCTGATTTGGGCACCCATAATTTCCCTGGAGTATTTTCGTCTGCTCTGTTAATAGCGAGCAGCTATTTTCTTCTTCTTTCAGGCTCAGTAGCCTCGCGAGGAATCATATAAAATGACAAAAGCGACTGGCGAGCAACATTGTTGGTGCAGTTGAACACACAACAGTTCTTCACCATCTTTCCCCCGATTGTAAACTGTACGAAATCAGACAGAACAGGCACAAAATGCAAAATGTATCGGCTTCCCTAGCAACAGTGAGCGATTGTTTGCCCCCACGGACTGGTTGCTATGGCCCGCGGATGCCAGTGGCCCGGATGTTCGTGATCGAGAATGATTAAGTCATTTAAACCAGAGAGCCGGTTCATTTCTCTCGTTAGATAATTAACGCCGATGCATGTAACGATGTTCCAACTATATAACCAACTTACCAAAGCCCTGACTTCCGCCAGGATGTTGGACACGGTGGCGTTGGGCTCGTCGGACTCCTGGGGCTCGGCGAACGGTCTCCCCGCCACGTTGATGAGCCAGGCAGCGATGATGGTGAACATGTAGAACTGCTCACCTGGGTTGGAATCCAGGTACGGGCTGGAGACAAAGTAGTGCCTGAACAAAGACACGAAAAAAAGCATCAGCACGTTGAACTGGACCGACCCGGTACCTGGACGGGTTCTTCACCTGGAACCAGACTGACCCCGTACCTGGACGGGTTCTTCACCTGGACCCAGACTGACCCCGTACCTGGACAGGTTCTTCATGTTGTGCCTGGCCAGAAGCTCCTCCTCGTAGTTCAGGAGCTTCAGCTTCTCCAGAACATTCTCCATCACCTCGAACGACCGGTGAGCCGCTCCGGGTCCGCGGTCCTCCTCCTCCCTGCGGCGAACCGTCCTCCGCCATCCCCGCTGAGCTTACCGACGAAACAACTAAACGACTAAATTAGCACAAAACAAACGAACTAAAACTCTTCCGTTAGCGCCGAGCTAGGTCCGTTTGGCTTCCTCTCGGTTGCCAGGCAACCGACCGCTAACCGACACTAAAACTTGCCGTCGCAAAGTCTCTAGAAACTTCCATCTAGACTTTATATCAAGTTTAAACGTTTCTACGACACAGAAACGCATCTAGTTCCTAAAAGCGATCAGCTGGACGTCGTTAGCTTCACAGCCGTTAAAGGACTAGCCACCTTCCTCGGCTCCGATTAGCGGCTCCTCCAGCAGCCTGCAGGCCGCCACCGCCACCTGCCGGAGAATGTGAGTGGCTGCAGGAGGACACGGCAGCATAGGAGCAAAAAAACCCAGTCTCTCTTTGAAAAGGGACACATTAGGTGAAAAAAACAGGTGGAAAAAAAGCTCGAGAGCCTATTTGCCTCAGTAGATTGTCTAATTAAAATATCCCACATAATACAGCAAAGTTACAAATATTTAAGTCTTTTGTTCATGTAAAAACATCATGGCATATATTACAATGCAAGTTGTTTCTGGGCACTTTACAGGGATTTTCCTTTTCAAATAATAATTAAAAACAAATCTCTCTCATCATTTTAGCAAAGAGAAATAATAAATCGTAATAAAATCAATATCAAAAGAATCCAAATGAGACAAAATTTTGCTTCAGTTTTATTGTCCAACATGAGGCATAAAATGACAAAACAGCTGTGACATGTTTCATGATCTCAGACAAACACAGAAATCCAGACAGCAGAAATGCACCAAAAAAATAAAAGTCGTAGCAGCTTTCATTCCACAACTGGAGACTGATTCAGGTGGACTTTAGTCCCGTCTTCACTGCAGTCTGAGAACGCCGTACAAGTGTGGAAAGGAGGAACACTGCAACAACGAGTGATTAAATCACCGGGTTTCTCCTTCAGCAGCGTATTTCAGTCAGTAAAAAGCCAAAACTAGATTTTATTTTCTTTGTTGCACAGTGAGACATATGATGTCCAATCAGTCGTTGCAGCAGACTGAAGGCACTTTAAACAGATCTGGAACAAGAGTTTCTGTTGATGGTGGAGGGAAGACATAATACCTGAACTGAACTTTTTATGAGCTGAACTTGGAAAAAAACAGAGTTGTCTCTTCTCAACCTGTTGAGACTGATGAATGAATAAAAGGATGAACAAACTTCTTTTAAAGAAGTGTTTACGGTGCCTTGTGAAAGTATTCGCCTCCCTTGAACTTTTCAACTTTTTGCCACATTTCAGGCTTCAAACATAAATATATTAAATTGTAATTTTTTTGTCAAGAATCAACAACAAGTGGGACACAATCGTGACGTGCAACGAAATTTATTGGATATTTTAAACTTTTTTAACAAATAAAAAACTGAAAAGTAGGTGTGGAATATTATTGGGCCCCCTTTACTTTCAGAGCAGCAAACTGACTCCAGAAGTTCAGTGAGGATCTCTGAATGATCCAATGTTGTCCTGAATGACTGATGATGATCAATAGAATCCACCTGTGAGTAATCAAGTCTCCGTATAAATGCACCTGCTCTGTGATAGTCTCAGGGTTCTGGTTAAAGCTCAGAGAGCATCATGAAGACCAAAGAACACAACAGGCAGGTCCCAGATACTGTTGTGGAGAAGTTTAAAGCCGGATGTGGATACAAAAAGATTTCCCGAGCTTTAAACATCTCAAGGAGCTCTGAGCAAGCAATCAGACTGAAATGGAAGGAGTATCAGACCACTGCAGATCTACTAAGACCCGGCCGTCCCTCTAAACTTTCATCTGGAACAAGGAGAAGACTGATCAGAGATGCAGCCAAGAGGCCCATGATCACTCTGGAGGAACTGATCTACAGCTGAGGTGGGACAGTCTGTCCAGAGGACAACAATCAGTCGTACATAGGGGTGTGAAATAAAATCGATTTGGCAATATATCGCGATTTTTGCCCACCCAATATAATATCGATTTTTTTTTTTTTTAGGAAAATTTTATTCTATTTTATTTATTTATTAAATATGCAAAAACACTAATAATAAACAATAAATAATTTGTTTTGAAGCAAATGGTTTTGACTCAATTTGTCCTCTGAATGATCAATATCATCTGATGAACATATACAGCAACTTGATTTTTCATCTCTACTTTTAATTTTGATATTAAGTGGATAGAATATCGCAATAAATCGTAATATCACAATACTGTGATATTAGAATATCGCAATAAATCCTATCATGATACCGTGATATTAGAATATTGCAATAAATCGCAATATCACGATACCGTGATATTAGAATATTGAAATAAACCATAATATCACGATACTGTGATATTAGAATATTGCAATAAGTCACAATATCACGATACTGTAATATTAGAATATCACAATAAATCGCAATACCACGATATCGTGATATTAGAATATCGCAATAAATTTTAATATCACGATACAGTGATTAGAATATCACAATAAACTGTATTTTCATGATCTGTGATATTAGAATTTCGCAATAATTTGCAATATCACAATATAGTGATAATATCATATCACAATACATATTGTATTGCGAGGTCCTTGCTAATACTCACCCCTAGTCGTACACTGCACAAATCTGGCCTTTATGGAAGAGTAGCAAGAAGAAAGACATTTCTCAAAGATATCCATAAAAAGTCTGGTTTAAAGTTTCCCACAAGCCACCTGGAGACTCACCAAACATGTGGAAGAAGGAGCTCTGGTCAGATGAAACCAAAATCAAACTTTTTGGCCACAATGCAAAACGTAAAAACAACACAGCTGATCACCCTGAACACACCATCCCCACTGTCAAACATGGTGGTGGCAGCATCATGGTCTGGGCCTGCTTTTCTTCAGCAGGGACAGGGAAGATGGTTAAAACTGGAAGATGGATGGAGCCAAATACAGGAGCATTCTGGAAGAAAACCTGTTGGAGTCTGCAGAAGACCTGAGACTGGGACGGAGATTTATCTTCCAACAGGACAATGATCCAAAACATGAAGACAAGTCTACAATGGAACGGTTCACAAATAAACGTATCCAGGTGTTAGAACGGCCAAGTTAAAGTCCAGACCTTGGAGTTTGACTTTGGTATCAATCCCAACAATCATTTAAATGATACTCAGCCCCGGTCTGAGCGTAGCCTACTTTTAACTCATTGACTGCCATTGACGTCAATGAGTTAATGTGCAAATAATTTCTGTTTTACTAAACTGCGCTTCTCGAATGACTCGTCCGCTGCCACCCGCCGTCTCAGCCCGTGTGGACTTTCACGTGGTACCTGAGGCTGGCTTTGTTGGTGAAAGTCCTCTCGCACATCTTGCAGGAGTATGGCCGCTCGCCCGTGTGGATCCTCATGTGGATCTTGCAGTTGGCGTTGCGGCTGAACCTCCTGCCGCACATTTTGCAGACGAACGGCTTCTCGCCTGTGTGGCTCCTCACGTGCACCACCAGGCTGGCGCGAGACGTGTACCTCTTGCCGCAGATGTCGCAGGAGAACGGCCTGTCGTCCGAGTCGGCGTCCTGGGAGGCGTGGCTCTTCATGTGGTACCTGAGGTGGCCTTTATTGGTGAAAGCCGCCCCGCAGATCTTGCAGAAGTCGGGCCTCTCGCCCGTGTGGGACCTCATGTGGACCTTCAAGTTGAAGCGGACGCTGAAGCCTTTCCCGCAGATTTTGCAGGAAAAGGGCTTCTCGCCCGTGTGGGACCTCATGTGGCTCTGCAGCGCTGACGGATACTTGAACGCTTTCCCACAAGCGTTGCAAACGCAGGACTTCTGATTCGAGAAGATCTTGTGATGGTACTTTGTCTTAAAAGCTTTTCCACCCACGTTCTTTCTGTCTCTACGTCTAATGCAGCTACTCTTCGATCCAGAGTCATTGCCGCCTGGACGACCGGTCTTCTTCAGGAGAAGACGGGTACTTTGACTTGACTCGGACTCCTGTTCTTGGTTCTCGGTTACAGGGAAGCAGTGGGAGACGAGCCGTCTGCTGCCGAACTCGTAGTGACTGTCCTCAAAAGCACTAGTCACCATGAAGGCGTCGGGTTCCTGCTTCACTACGAGCTGCCCATCTTCCTGACTGGTCAGAGGTTCCTCCTGACTGGTCAGAGGTTCCTCCTGATGCTCTATGACCGGTGGAGCCTTACTCTCCTCCTGTTGAAGGCCGTCGTTCCTCTCCTGGTGCTGGTGGATCTGAATCTCCACAGTTTGGTGGACATGTTGTGCCGAGAGGGCTGGGTGGACAAAGGGACACGACACATCATTTACTAAGACATTTGCACATTGTATTTATTCATAAATCAATATAAACTCTTTGGGTTAGGGTTAGGGTTAGCCCTAACCCCTAACCCTAAACCCTAAGCCCGTCTAGACAGTGTTGCGTCTCCTTCAAGCTTGGGTCCTCAACCAGAGGAGCCCGAGGGGGTTCTCAACCAAAAGAGCCCGAGGGGGTCCTCAACCAGAGGAGCCCGGGGGTTTCTCAACCAGAGGAGCCCGGGGGTTTCTCAACCAGAGGAGCCCGGGGGTTTCTCAACCAGAGGAGCCCGGGGGGGTTCTCAACCAGAGGAACCCCGGGGGTTCTCAACCAGAGGGACCCGAGGGTCCTCAACCAGAGGAGCCCGAGGCTTGTCAACCAAAGAGCCTGGGGGTTCTCAGAGGGATCCTAGCTGTTCCCAGTACGGTATTGTGCTGTGTGGACGGAGATCCCGGATGCCGTTTTTCTGGTATCTGCTGGAGCCACCCACCCAGTTTGGCCATTAAACCTTGTTGCACTGTCTTTGCAGAACCTGGATCTGTGGTCCAGCTTCTATCGATTTGGTGTTTAGGGCCTCTTCTTCTGCAGCCATGATCAGGGCCTCTATGATGTCTTTCAGTCCAGCTTTTTCCATCCACTGGTATGTCTTTCTGACAGCAGCCACCTCTCCAGTTTGGTGGGGGTTTATCCATCCATGATGGCTCCTCAGGTTCCTCCTCCTGCTGGGTTTCAGTTGTCTGAGTCACTCAGCAGGTCTTGATGTGTTCCTGGAGGTCTGCTGTTTCCTCCTGGATAGTAGCTCTGATGCTCATTAGGATGCTGGTCTTGGAGTGAAACCTTCAACGATTGTAAAGACTCTCCTTATCGTGACATCAGCAGCTTCCATCTCTTCCAGTTCCAGGATATTATTCCAGCAGGTATCTGATTACCGGTAGTTCACAGGTGTTGATGGCCGGGATTTTGTTTTCCCCTTCAGTTGTATGGAGTAAGATCGCTGTCAAAAAGATGTGTCCATGTTATAAGGATTCGTATTTGTAATGATAAACATTTGTGTGTACATAAAAAAGTTGTACCCAAAATTCTGCTGTCACACACATGAGTCTGATAAATTATTAGGGTTAGGATTGGTTTTATGTGAGTATGAATCTAAAAGCTGTGAGTGCAAAGTCTTGTGAATACAACTCTAATTTCTACGACTACGAGTCTTCACTGTGAACACAAATTCAAGTATGTGGGTACGAATCGAAAAACTGTTGAAATGACGTCACAGGCAGGTCACAGGCAGGTCACAGGGGAAAGCAATCGAACCCTGAAAAATGCGCCGAAGGATAGCTGAAAACATGGACACCGTCAGGGAAGCATCATCATCATCATCATCACAGGTAAAGTAAATAACACATCCAACATTTATTTATTTCTATTTAGTTGTTTATTTCATGAAATTGTACTGTTTTAAATAATATGAAGTTTATTGACGTTAAGACATTCTGCTTTAGCTTACAAGCTAACCACATGTCAGTTACTGCTTGTGTAACCAAACAATAGAATTAGTCCTGACAGCAGTTTACTATCAATCCAGAATTTATTTATTATATACGTGTATATCTGAGATCAGACACACAAGTGTGGTTTGCATGGGTCCAGACTAGTAATATTAATTAATAATTTAATAATTGATATTTGTTGTATTAACTTGCATGCTATTGATTGGCATACATTATTTTGCTAAAAATACAAAATTATTTTTTATGTCTGTCCAGCCTATGTGGGATAGAGTACTGTATGTTGGTAAATGACTATGTTAACAGTAGCATTTAGCCTAATGTATCAAACTTGTTGTTTACAGGGACCAGTAGCTGCTCGGTTATTGGAACGTCTGAAATCAAGGATTACAGATGTGTTGAATCAACCACACTTAAATTTGGACTATTTACAATACATTGTAAATCAAGAAACATTCATTGTGACGGCTGCCTCCAGTACTTTAAACATCCCAGCTGAAATTGTGGAGTGTCTTTTATCCCTGCAAAGTAAGATCCACGTAGCTGATAAAAAATAAATAAATATTGGATGTGTTATTTACTTTACCTGTAATGATGAAGATGATGATGATGATGCTTCCCTGACGGTGTCCATGTTTTCAGCTATACTTCGGCGCATTTTTCAGGGTTCGATTGCTTTCCCCTGTGACCTGCCTGTGACCTGCCTGTGACGTCATTTCAACAGTTTTTCGACTCGTACCCACAAACTTGAATTCGTGTTCACAGTGAAGACTCGTAGTCGTAGAAATTAGAGTTGTATTCACAAGACTTTGCACTCACAGCTTTTAGATTCATACTCACATAAAACCAATCCTAACCCTAATAATTTATCAGACTCATGTGTGTGACAGCAGAATTTTGGGTACAACTTTTTTATTTACACACAAATGTTTATCATTACAAATACGAATGCTTATAACATGGACACATCTTTTTGACAGCGATCTTACTCCATACAGTTGACTCTTCAGGACCTTCTCACCCTCTGTAGGTATTTGTCTGTAGCTGACCTGAGCTGTCTCCTGACTGACATCTACCTGGGGGATCCCCAGGTAGATGTCGGTCCTGAACATCTACTACGTTGCCTTCTAGTCGTTTGACTCCTTCAGTTCTGATCATCTTGCCTCTTTCGGGGACCATCCGTCCACACTTATCTGGTCTGAAGGACATCCTGGTGTCGCTGCTGTCCATCCTGGTGAGGAGAATCAGGGACTCGATGTTCTCGATATCATCCATGTAGAGGAGGTCGCCCCATTTCACGCTTAGGTTAAGACTGCTGCCATATTGGAAAGGTATCAGTGTGGATTGTCAAGCTTCATTAAGATCCATAAATAAATGTCTAAGTGAATGTTTTCCTTTAATTATGGGCATTAATGTCGTTTTCTACCCACAGATAAATCCAATATTAATTTTAAAATCCATAGGTAATTTGATGATAATATTTATCCTTTTCTGGTTTGCTCTAGAAAAACTGCCAGTTGACATCTGATCATATTTTTTCAGAAGAATATTGAAATGTCTCCAGTCTAATCATCATTTTGTAAGACAAAGAAGATGTTATACGTTTGTTTAACCCAAATGGCTCAATTTGAAAAAAATCTAAAAAAGTCATTAAAGATTGTGAACAAATAATGACAGTATGTCAACACCTGTTTAATGATAATCCAAAAGAACCAGCAGGTGGCGACGGTCGAGTGGGAAATATTTCCCTCTGCACTCAGTTAGCTGCATTATAATTTAAACCAAAGGGTGCATCTTCAGGAAACAAGGTTTCGACAACATTAATGCCACTGTAGCCAATAATAACAATATAACAATATTCAATCAGTAGCATTTAACGAGCCATTGATCATGAAGCTGTTTCAGCCTTCTTTTAAACAGACTCAGCAACTCTTTCATGCACAACTACTGCGAAGAACTTTCAACAATATTTTATTTTTGCTGAGACAAAAGTCTGTGACCCAGTAAAAAGGATCCGTGACACCAACCAGTTGAGAATTCACAGAGCATGGCATAAAATTAATTCTTCTGCAGAGTACCATTCATATTAAACTGGTATCTATTGTATAATACAAAGTGCATAATATGCTAGGAAATGAAACACATGTTTGTATGCTATATACTATGTTTTTCATGAGGATGATTCCAGAAATAACAGCTTCTGTGTAGCTTCTTTGCTTTGGAACAAAAAGCGTTCCTTTACCAGACCACCTATTTTTAGACGACGGCCATCTTGGTTAACAGATGCGCCGGGATAGCGGGAAAACAGCTGCTTGAAAACAAATCCTTTATCGACATCAACATCATGACAGGAAAAGACAAATGAAGTTCGAAAAGAAAGGAAATGAAGACGAGAAATGTAACGTGTTACTGCCACCTAGTGGATAGAAATGGCAGCATTTTGGCGGTATTCGGCGGCTCTGTTAATGAAGTGGTTCAATGCTTCATTTGAGCATCACAGCTACGAGATAATTCAGGTTTATGTCTTCAGAAAACAGGGAAACTACAAACTGTGGAAGGTGTCTGTTGATTTTATTAGTACGACTGTGGGGAAAAAAAAGGTTTGGTCGATCACTATCACTATCTATCACAGATCACTATCTTGATGCGTTGAGCTTGGGGGCGGGGCTTATATTGTGTCATGACGCTCTGCCTGGCCCCGCCCCCTTATTTTCCGCACAACAGCTTATTTGAGAGGCAGCTTGATGGAAGTTTATTCGTCTTTGTTCGTTCCAATAAAATTCCAGACCCCGCAGAAATCGTTCCCGGTCTCATGCGGCAGCTCATGATGACCTTCACGGAGTCACGTACCTGCTATTTGAGTCTTTATTTCGGGGCTCCAGGTGACATCCAGCAGTCTGCGCTGACGGTCGATCTCTTCTTCGTACCGGACGACGGTCTTTTCAAACTCCGAGAAGATTTCCGCCGCGGCGGCGGTTAGTCGCTCGCTGATAAACTCTCTCAGAGACTGAACCGAAGACATTATATATATATATATATATATATATATATATATTTTTTTTTGTTGTTTTTTTTTGTTTGTGACAGAAACTAAAATATTCAGCAAAACAACAGCCCAGGTCGAGTGTTACACTGGTAAAGTTCCGGTGTCGACGGCGAATTGAAACACAGTTCCGTACATATGTGCGCTTCTTCGTTTTCTTTTATAAGCAAACGACGAAAATTACCGCCACTAAGCGGTATGGAGTGTGTAACAGACTATCTAAAAATACTTGGAGAAACACATGGAGAAAAGAGGAAAAAAGGCTAATCAAATAAATATTTTTTAAAAACTGAAGCAGAATCTGGAAGCACACTTCTTACTGCTTTTGCACTTGGACTTGTATTTCTCAAGCCCAGTTAAACTCTCCAACTCAGCTTTTCACCTGCAGGGGCAGCTGATGTGGGACTCTTTGCCTTCCACCTCCCTGTGTACAATTCACACTCCTCGTTTCATAAAAGGCCTCCATGAGGACTGGGCTCGTCGTGATGCTGCTGCCAGCTGCTGACACTTTCACCAGACATGCTGCAGAGCTGCGTTGTTGTTGTTGTTGGCTGTTGCAGGAACGCTCACCCCCCCCGGCTCTCAAGCCAAAAACATGCTCACGAGCCTCATTTATTATTAACCGGTGACACATCAGGCAGCTCCGTTTGTAAAGATGCACTTTAGTTTGTGAATCGCAGCCACTTTTCAAGCTGTTCTGTGTCTGGGACAAAGCAGGGCTCACCCCCCCCCAACACACACACACACACATACACCACCACACACACACATAGTAGCAAAATCCCTGCAGCAAATTACGCATCAAAATTTAACGCAAGTACACTCGTAATGTTTAGAAAGTGACGCCACCAGCTGAAACAAAGCCTCTCCTCTACGTTCACCACCACGCTGGATTAACTTCTCACTGAGACAGCCGGCTTCATCCAGGGTTCTGTTGGTCTGAATACGAGTAAAAACCTTCCTACTGACTTTGAACGTTCATTTATGCACATAAATAAATGAAAGAACAACTCCTGTTACTGATGGAGGACCTGGTCCCCTCCTCCAGCTGCTGAAATCCTCGACTATAGGATGTATAAGAGGAACTGGACAAACCCTTGGTGATGTCACCCATACGTTTTCTACAGAGTAAATTGAAATATTTGTTTCTTCAACCCGGGAGTGCGGGTTTTGGTGCTTGGTGTTGACTTGTGCAAACAGAGCCGAACTCACCTTCAAGAGCGCCCCACAGTGGCAGTTTCGTGCGCTCACAGCTGTTTGTTCCTCACAGCTGCCACTCCTGCTCCCAGCCGTTGAATTTGTGGGCTCTGACAGTTTGTGCACATATAATTAATATCTCCATGAAGTAAAATAAAATGTGAAAAAAAAAGGGAGAAGTTATATATCTATCTTTCTCTCTCTATATATATATATATATATATTTATTTTTTTCAGTTTTCATTATATATTTACTTTTCTTGCCAGGCATTCTTCCTGGCTTCCTGACAAAACTATTTCTGATGTATAATTCAGAGCGGACTGCAGACAGGTCAGTTCTTGTCAAGATTTGAAATCTTGGATCTGGAAATATGAGATATAAGTTATTTACTGAGTATTTACGGAGCATATATATATATATATATATATATATATATATATATATATATATATATATATATATATATATATATGTATATGTGTGTATATGTGTATATATGTATATATATATATATATATATATATATATATATATGTATATATGTGTATATATATATATATATATATATATATGTATATATGTATATATGTGTATCTATATATATATATATATATATATATATATATATATATATATATCTATATATATCTATAGTAATAAGTATCATCATCATCATCATCATCATCATCATGGACCAGGAAACCTCCACGGTCCCTGAAAACTCTCTCCAACCTGATCCAGCCGTTAACGTCATCCTGAAGGAGTGGCAGCGCATCCACACATGTGCATCACTACGCTGTTTACCTGTTTGCTCAGGTGTCAGACCGACCGCTGCTTACCTCGTCACAGTCAGAGCATTCAGTCACGCCCATAACACCGCAGGCCTGACTGTCACCACCTGGACGCCACCCAGGTCTTGATGCAACAGGGATGCGTCCCAACACCTGAGCGTCACATTTGCTTCCCATTTAAAGCTCCAAGTGGGATCCTCTCTGGAATTTCAGACTGGCCTGGTCGTATTACGTTTGGAGGATGGGAAAGGTTCAGTACTTCAGTAACTCGGGTTTAAGCGAGTGTTTTCCATCTCGGCCAATCCATTAGCGATGTTTATGTGGTGTTAATGTTATAATCTGTTGGTTGGAAAAGCTGCAGCTTCGCTGCTGTTGAAGGATGCTGTTTTTATGGTGGTTGTTCTCTTTGCTTCTTTAATAAATGATATGTATCCAAACGCCAAACAACCTTGGGAGCTTCTCCAGAGATGCATCATGTAGTTTCCACCTGCATCGGCCTTGTGTGAATAATTAATAGCTCCTCCCCCTGTGGTGCAGCAGGGTGGTTGTTATATCTGCATGCTGCTCCCTGTCTGAGCTGGCAGGTGGAGCTCCCCGGTGGCTGGGTTTTATATACAGGCCTGCTACATTACTGATGAGCTCCGAGAGCTTTAATCTCAGCTCCACAGCCTCGGCGGCTGAGGCAGGAAGCCGCCGGAGATCGTCTTTGCTTCACTCCGCATCGTAACGCCCGTGTTTGGAACGTGCTCCCATGCACCTCTGAAGTCGACGAAGCCTGAATTCAAATTGTGCACCACTGATAACTGACCACTTCTTTGTATCGCTGCACATTGCTCAGACAGCTGAGCTGACAGCACCTCCTACTGGTCAAAGTTAGAATCACATGAGGAGCTACAACCTGAGCTGCATGTCTCAGTGGATTTAAAGTTTATATAGCGTATTTTACAAAGAAGCACATAGGCAGTGGGATAGCTACTAACCAGAGTTACCAGAGGTGATCTTAGCTTGGCTACTGCTGCTGGGTTGAGATCCATCAGTCCGAAGCGTCAAAAACACGACACTCGTTATCGCATGTTGTGTGTTCAAATGTTTCTGCATGTTAGCCGTGTTCCCTCCCGACGCTGTTATCTCCACTTTACAATGACTGCTAGTTGCCTTGTTGCCATCTTTCTTTGGTGAAGTGAAGCCAAACTTTGGAGCGTTTGAACCTGGTGGGCGCCATTGTTGTTTACAACTGCAATGCGCGTGCTAAACCGACGTAACTTAATCACGTAAGTGCTTTCTGGAATTGACTGTGTGTAACTTGCTTAAATTACGTGAGATTCATGCTGGTTGGAATCGATAAGAGAATCGCTGGATAAACTGCCAAACGATTGAAACAAATTGAAACACACGGAACCGGTTCTCTACAGGAACTGGTTCTCTACAGGAACTGGTTTTCTACAGGAACCGGTTCTCTATTCCCATCCCTAGTTCTGGCCTGATAGTGACTGTGGTGGTGGGCGTGGGGCAGTGGTTCAGGGAACAGTTTCAGTTTGGGACACGGCTGCGTCACATCACTACACTGCAAAAACTGTGATCAGGGTTAATTAATATTTACTAAATAAATAAGAGTAAACTATACATAATAAAAAAGACTGTGTGCAGTTTGGAATCAGACTGAGTTGAATTCACCAAATTTTAATAATTTATTAACTGCATTTTACTCAGTTATTTTTTTAAATAAAATCAGCTGAGAAACACTGAGTAGAATTTAATTATTTTCATCAGGAAAGTCAAAAGTGCAGAAAATTGATAAATTTTACTCATTGGGAGGTCTTGATTTGAACAACCTACAATCCCGCCCAATGCATTTTTCATCACACGGACATCAAGTCTGCCACACATGTCATGGACTGCCATTTGTTTTCAGGTAAGACCTGTTTAATTGTTCTTGGTTAATAAACAATTCAAGTGTCTGTAGCAGTTAACATTGTTTTGTGTTACTGCAAATTATCAAACATGCCAACTTTGCTGCACTGAGTCAAAATGAAGTTACAGTGTTAGTGATTGGAAGTCTGCCTACATTGTCTTTGATTCGGCTAAAAGCATCGCGACGATTGAAAAAGCAGTCTCACTGCCACAATTTAATGTTACTTCCCAAAGTGTAATGTAATACCGTAATATAAGGGCTGTAAAATACAAGCTAGTCTTTTTATTTAATTAAGTTTCCTGGCCTCAGCCTCAGCCCCACCCCCCTCCCCCACATAACAAGCTAGCTAGCACGCGACGACAGGGTTAGGGTTAGAGGGTTAGAGGGACAAACAAACGGTGAGTAATCAGGAGTTTCGTCTAAAGTTACTGCATTTAGTTTTCACAATTACATTGTACTAACATTTTTACTCAAGTAGCATGTTAAAAGCAGAATACTTATCAGCTTTTGTAATGTTACACATTTTGGAAGGAAAAAACAGTCGTTTTTGTGTCGCTGTTTTGTCTTTCGTTTTTTTAATTTGGCGTTATTTTCACTGAACGTCTGTTAATGTGTTTTGAGCACAATGGCTGGTGTTTGGCTAATCCTAAATTCACCAGCTCTCCCCCGAGCCTCTCCACTAACGTTACATTCAGTTACATCAGTTACATTCAGATGGCACGAACGGCCTTCCTCGTTTGTTCCCCTTACTTTTCTCGGAGTAACGTTTTGCTTTTAAACTGGTTGCAGCTCACACTGACAGATGAACAGTTACACCGATTGGCGCTTGTGAATGCTGGCTTGAGATCAGTACATAAAGTTTGGTACGGACTCTGAGCTGCCAGGGAGAGGCTTCGTTAGTCCGTCTGTTTGCGACCACACATTAAACACTGTACATTATGTCACGCTAAATGCTACGTTATGCCTCCTTTTCCCCACTAACGTTTTAGAAGTCACACTGCCAACAGTAGTAACCACAGAGTAAATCCTTCAGTTAGGCATTGGACGTTCTTATAGAATGATGAGATCAAAATAAATACAAAAAAGAGACCATATCCACATGGAAAAATGACCAAAATACATGTCCTTTTATGAATAATTTGCTATAGAATGTGTCATTCACTGATAGCCTTCCTCGGGTGAAAGTGAAGAAGGGAACACACACTTGTAGGTTTAAAAGACAACTTATGATGAAACAGCACATCTTTTGATTATATTATACATTTCTTTGTCAGGGTTATTCTTAGCCTCATTCTCATTTATATGACATGTTCCAGTGTCCCTGCTATTATCATCCTCTTAAGATAAAGGATCTACAAAGGTTATTAAGCTTCAACAATTATTTCATGCCACTCTTTTTATGATTAGTTATGTTTTTATTTTTGACGGAAGTAAGTCTGTTGTAAGTGTGTCTAACTAGTCTTTCAGAAGCTACTGGGTCATTTAAATGTGATTCTGTACTTAAGTAAGATCATAGACCTCTTACTTGTTGTTTCTTATGCCCCTGAACGAATATTCTCTTATTCTGCCGTTAATAGAGACCTGAATGTAGTGGACTTATATCTGATACACTGCTAGTTATCCAAAGAAAGGTTAAGTCAAAGCACCTGGACATGTTTTGGGGTATTGAAGATGTTTCTTTAAGAACAATAAGCCTTTTGGACGAGAGGGGAAATGTCTTGAAGATCAAAAAACAAATCCAGTTGCCTTGATTCAACCCTCTTTGGGTGATAAACTGATATTTGTAGGTACCTTGGTGACAATGTTTATACATCTGGATTGTTTAAGTTACTACTAATATGTTCCCTGTTGTATGTGTGTGTGTTAATTAAATCCTGATATGAATTTATTTCCAGATGCATGAAGAATCTGTGACTAAAAGTTTTTAGCAGGTATGTATCACACTTACATTATGCGTAGTACACCATATGCTGTGATACCATATTTCACATACAGTGCATGTTGTGTAAAGGTGTGTACACCATTTGTATTGCATTAGAAATTGATAACTATTTTTGTATCAACCTTTGCTGCATAAAAAGCAGATTAACTACAGTTTAAATTGTTAGTGATGTCCAAAGCCTGTAGTTCAAACCTGAATTTGAAATTTAAGGAGCAGAAAATATAGAAATACAGATTTCTCATAGACATACAGTTAAGTTAATGGTTTGTACATACTTTTCCACACCCATAACTAATCATGTTTTCATCTTGTAATAACGTGACAGCAAAAAAAGTTTATTTTGGACATTCTTAAAGGGATAGTTCAGTTTTTTTTAGAGCAGTACATTGCATCTGTGCCAGTATAATTGTCAGTTTCTCCACTGGATAAATACCTCATAGAGGTCCACTTCAAAAAAAAAACTATCCCTTTAAGATGTCAGACAAAAATATGAAACCAACTGTAAGGTAGTATGCACATCAACAAATGTCAAACAATAAATATTCAAATTAAAGGTGCCCAATCTCTTACATATAATGGTATATTATAGAGCTGAACGATTTCGAAAAAAATATCTAATTCTGATTATGTTTTCAGTAATATTGCAATTGCCCATATGATTTGCATTGTCAGAGGGAATTAAGGGCAGTGAATGGTGACCACGGATAAAACGTAAAAAAAAAAACCAAAAAAACCTCAAAACAAAATGTCTCCATCCTGCTTGTGTAGTGTAATCCAAGTGTCCACGAGCCATGTCTCCATTCTCTGCCATTGTACTGGATGAGGCTGCTACCCTCTTTTCTCCTAAAACTCCAGGATTGTTTTGCCTACATTAAACTGACTGCGTTGTTATTTCAGTTACTACTGTTTTAGTAGGCATATCAGAGACCCAAATAAAAAAAAAAGTGATTTTTTTTTTCATAATATGACCCATTTAACATGCTGACTCAGAAGGTAAACAATCGACAAACTTGGAGGTTGTAAAATGATGTAAAAATGATTATCTTTAGTAGGTTGTCTCTTGCTTTTGAAAAATGTCATAAGAACAGTATTTATGTTTGTAATATTTGAGGCTTTAAAACTGGTTTCATGATTTGTCTTTCAGATCCAGGATGAGTTTCACAGAATCACGATGGTGCATCTTGAATCGAAGTTCATGTCCAAGCTGGATGAATATACTCCTCGGCTTCTGAACCTCTTCCCCTTAAACATAACGTACTTTTATGTGATTGATTAAAAAAAAATGTTGAAGCAGGCTTAACTGAGTCCCAGTTAATTGTTGTTCATGTGATGGTTCTAAAAAATCATATTAACCATACTTTGAGCGAAGTGGCATCATGTTTTTGATTTGATACTGATATAGTATATTGCCCCTTCTCTGTTTTATTGTTGTATTTTGGCATTTTGCACTTGTTGAGTGCTGGATAAACATGTTTTTAAAAATTGCACAAATAAATGTTTATCTGCTGCTATTTTATGCATTGTAATCTGTTTATGTTTCTTGATGCCACAGTTTACTTAAGTTTGGTCAGGATATTTGGTAAATTAGACACAGAAAAATTATGGCAACAAAGTGACATTCAATATTATTGAATAGATTTAATGTCCTGTGATAGAAATTAAAAATGAAAATCAAACAATTATTTTAGGTACAGATAAATAAGAACAACAGTGTAAATGTGTTGAATTAAGTAACAATATGCTAGAATATGAGTTGATATAATTTATTTTATTTACTTCATCCAAATAATTTTTTTGCAGATATTTAGTAAATATAAATCAATTTCACCCATATAATTGATAAACATAAGCCAGTTTTGCCTAGATTATCAGTAAATATGAATCAGTTTCCCCCATATATTTAGTAAATCTAAATTATTTTTGCTCAGATACTTAGTAAATATAAATCAGCTTTCCTTGTGAAATTGACTCGGATTTACTAAATATTTTTTGGCGATATAACTCATCATTTGGCATGCTATTACTAAATCCAACTCATTTCAACTGTTGCTTTTATTAAGATCTACCTAATTTTTTTGTTTGAGTTAAGTTAATGTATTCAATACTTTTTAATCAAATTGTAGAACTTAAAATCTATTCAATTATATTATGTGTCACTTTGTTGCCACAATTTTTTTAAGTAACCATTGGTCATATTTTTCTCAGTGTAGTCTGTCTCCGTCTGTCTAGGAGTGGCCAGAGAGACGCGCCAGGCTGTCAATGAATCGACTTCTGGTATGCAAATAAAATATGGATGTAGTTGCCCCGTGTGCGTTGTTTTGTACAAGCCAGGTCACATCGTAACCACATCGTATCCAATAAAATTCTCTCCAGTGACCTGACAGCCCTCACATCTGCAGCCTCTTCCACCAGTACAGAACCGAACCGGACCAGTCGCAGCAAGGTTGGGCGTCGGATCGACGGGTTCTTGCTGCGAAGCTGATAGCAGTCGTTCCCTGGAACCTCCCGTTGCGCTACAGGCTATCTTGGACGTCTTTTGGACGTCTCCGCCTGGATCACATGTTTGCTTCCTCTGGTTGGTTGTACGCCTATCGCCTGTACACCGGTGGACGTTAGAGCTGAAAGCAGAGGAACAGGACTAAATCTTTGCTCCAGCACACCTGAGTCAAACACATGACGCAGCTCGTCGCTCTGGGATACGTCACAGATACACGTGACTTGATCCATAAAAAAGGCTCGTAGTCAGACGGTAGACGAATAACATACCCAGGGCCCTATGAAATCCGTTAAATTTTTTTCTCAAATCCTGTTTTAATTCTTTTCATTTTCAGTGTTTTTCAATTTTCAATTCTTGAGAATTCCGTTTTAAGCATTTTATGCAAATTTAACCCCGAGACAGTATATAAAATAATGAAATATAGACCATTTATGCAAGTATAACTGTAACCTTTAATGTTTTCATACTTTTTTAACATATTGTGTCCAACAAAACATTAGTTTTTTTTGACAAAGAAAAAAATTCAAGAAAAAATAGTGCAAAAAAGAAAGAAATTTCAATGTCAGTAAATGAATCATTTTAGCTCATTAAATTTCTTCTGTTATCAGACACACAGTTTGTCATGACGTACCTGACTGCTGCTGGCTTGCGCACGTTAGCATTAGCGTCCGTTAGCATTAGCCTCCGTTAGCATTAGCTCACGTTAGCGCGATTTCAAAACTCCATGAAGTGATTGTTATGTTGTAGGTGGCTGATCAGGTTTTACGTATTAAAGCTTGTGCTTCCCTCCTCGTAGAATTCACTCGGAGGATTCGTCACAAATAACCACCAAACTATCTTCTTCTGAAACTTTAACAAAGTTCCATGTTTGTTGTGATCAGCGCTGTGCTGCAGGCTGTATTCAAGGTGTAACGTAAATTCCCACGTTCCCTCGTTTGCTAATCGTTCTTTCAGCCTTTTCTATTTTTTTCTTTTTTTATGTGTAACATGTGGGAAAATACTGCGAATATCAATTCAAGTTAGCAACTACCAAAATGATGACCGAGTTAACGAGTTGTTTTCTGGCATGAGGGGGTATTCTTGATTTTCCTGATTGAGTAATCGTTTTTCTGATTATGCCGACGTCACTTGAACATAACATTCACTGCCGGTCATTCAAGGCTCAGAGGGAGCGAGGCACTGCTGTGTTGACAGAAATATATATGTTATCGGGGCTATTCGTCGTGATATCGGACTTATCGGAATGACGTCATAATTTCCTGTTATAGTTATCGTGCACTCCTACTCGTAAGTATCTTTTCGTGTCCATTCAATCGTGTGCTGGCAAAACTTGCAGAACATTGAATCGCCAGACACATAATAATGTCGGAGAAACTGCTCTGCCCTGTACCTGGGTATAGGGCAGAGCCACTAGTTCCTTCGCTAGTTCCTTCGCTAGTTCTTTCGCTAGTTCTTTTGCTAGTTCCTTCGCTAGTTCTTTTACTAGTTCCTTCGCTAGTTCCTTCGCTAGTTCCTTCGCTAGTTCTTTTGCTAGTTCCTTCGCTAGTTCCTTCGCTAGTTCCTTCGCTAGTTCCTTCGCTAGTTTCTTCGCTAGTTCTTTTGCTAGTTCCTTCGCTAGTTCCTTTGCTAGTTTCTTCGCTAGTTTCTTTGCTAGTTTCTTTGCTAGTTTCTTCATTAGTTCCTTCGCTAGTTCCTTCGCTAGTTTCTTTGCTAGTTCCTTTGCTAGTTCCTTCGTTAGTTCCTTTGCTAGTTCTTTCGCTAGTTCTTTCACTAGTTCCTTCGTGAGTTCCTTCGCTAGTTCCTTCGCTAGTTCCTTCGCTAGTTCCTTCGCTAG